>JAODPA010013320.1:0-16849 GCA_025585075.1 Nepenthes mirabilis
AATTATTTATAATTAAGATATAAAAAAAATAATTTCTTTCTCTTAGAATGATGAAACCATCCCGATCCCCATTAATTGGAGTCATCTCGTCATGAAGATAAATATTGGATGAGGCGCGCCTAAGAACAACCAGTTATAAATCATGGCGTCCTCGTTATCCTCAACTCCCATGTCCTCCTGTTTCTCCGACAATCTTCCTGTCAACGTTGGTCTCACTTCCGATGTCCAACGACGCTTCTTCCTCCGTATTCCTCCTCTCTTTCATCCTACACGAATTCGCATGGGATACCTGAGTCTGCGCTCCGACTCTTGCCGTACATATGCAAAGCACCACTCAGAGGTGCGTTTACTGACCTTCGATATTGTTTCGGCAAATGCTGACAAATTGCTCCCTATATGGTATCTCATATTGCTGATGAACACCTGAATCTCATTCTGCCAATCAATATAATAAGAATGTAATATCCAGGATGTTGACGTAAATTTCTTGTAATTATTTCTTTTTTATGTAATTTAGTTCTTGATGATGTAATTAGCGCAATCTTGATGCTCAATAAATACCCTTCTTAAACACGATGATTCGACACAATAAATTATGCTAATTTTCTCACAAATATCACAATCTCGAATTTTATGGCAGTATGTGCACTTAAAGAGCTGGGTTAATTTGCGTGTTGGCCGCAATTTCTCCATCTATCTACTACCTTTTTTCTTTTTTATCAATGCTGCAGTTTTGAATCATGTGTGCTTACCCGTACTGGTTTTTCCACTTTGCAGAATCCCCCAAATGCTTTAACTTGTTTCATATCCGTATCTGTTTTGAATGAGTTTCAGCATTGTTTCTTCACTTTTCCTTTTACCTTATTGAGAGGGACATTGTGATGGTATTGTGAGAGTGGCGATACTATGATGCGGTCCCTTAATGGACGACCAGCATTATGGACTGTTTCGATAGTAAGCAATACTTAAAGAGGGGTGGACAGCATCAGATTTTCATATCTTATTCCCATTTCTTATATAGTCTCTTTCTCGATGAAGTCATTGATAATGCATTTATTGCATTCGATTAATTCATTTGTTTAATGCATTGCGTTCAATGCTTACAATGAGAGATTATAAACAATGATAGCTGCCCATGGGATTGAGATGCATTTATGGATGACTTTGTTGGCTTAGAGAAATTTCCTTGAATCAAAGAGTACTATCTTTGGTTATTGTGATAGTTATTAATCACATCTTGGAAATCCACACATAATTAACTAAGGAGAGAACAATTTTTGCATCTATTTAAACAGATGAATGTGGTTGATTGAAGGTATTCACACTAGTGTTCACTAGCCGGAGTGAGTTGGGTATCCATGCTAGTGGAGTGAGTGTTAGCTTGGTGTAGGAGAGTTTGATTAAGTCCTTCTCATCTATTTGGAGCCTGGATTTGGAGTGATTGGATCACTTGTACTCTTTTGACATCCAATGAAAAATCATCATCATTGTAAAGCTTGTGCACACAGCTCTTGTCCTGAGAATCAACCACATAAATTTGGTGGCTTGTGTGTTTGATTCTTGTTATAATTTTGCTGTTACTCACACCATTTCTTCTAGGTTTTGTGTTTGAAATGTTAACATTGTTGCTTTCCTTGCTTAATCCCACTTGTTAACCAATCCTTATACTCTCTATTTTGCACTTGAAATATTAACTAAACCACTTAGGTCAAAAATATTTTTATGATATGAGCATACTCATCCTGTTTGATTTAAGCAACTGTGTTTCTACTGTACAGTGTTATTTTCACTAGATGAAAGTAATTTTTTGTTTATATATATTTGTTGCATCTATTTTTTAGGGGGGAGGGTAGTGAGTTGTGAGCTATTATTCTTGATCCAACAACAAATACCAGAATGTAAAAGGTATGCTAGGATTTTAGAGGTAACAGAGCAATGGTTTGAGAAAACAATTACACTATAAATGCACAAAGATGCTTAGCAGTTAATCCTTATCAACTATTGAGAAGTTAAGTGAAGAATATTCCTTGCCTAGGATTGTTGTTCTCATCACTAGGCCAGTCATATTGAATGGAGGAGAGGGCTTTATGATTAAGTATCATGCACTCTAAGAAATGGCATTGGTTGAGCTAAAAATGTCAAATAACAGTGTGGTTATACAAGGGGAGAGAATTTGTGATGAGATTGTACAACAGAAATTCAGACTAGCACAATTCGGGAAACAAAATGTTGGACGCATATTTGAGGTGCTTTGACTATGTGTGGCAAAGGTCTTCTAGTGCGATGGGTAGAAGCTTCTTATGAAAAGGGTACAGACAAACCAAAGTGAAGTTTGAAGGACACTATGAAGTATGATTAGATATATTTGGAGCTAGAGAAGGAAATTATCAGCCTACTAAGTGTGCTGGTTCAGGTTTGGTCTGATCCCATATCTGGAACTAGACCTATACAATTGGTTGTGGGATTTTGGAACCTAAACTGGCCTATTCTACTACGGATCAGAATCAGAATCGCACTTGCCATTTTTGGTTTGGTTCCACTGAACTTGTTTGTTGTTGTTTTTTTTTTTTGTTTTTTATTGTGTAACTTTATATAGGAAACTACTCTGTTAAAAAACTCATAAATTTCTAACAGAAAACAAACAAGTACTAAATTCCACAAAGTGCAAAGTACATGCACTGTAATGATGAAGAATACTCAGTACTTTCTAGAAGTGTGAGAGAGAGAACTCAGTAGATTGTGGAGAAGAAATGGCCTCTTGAGAGAGAGGGTAAATAAGGAGCATCAGGATTCTAAAATGGTTAGGTTAGTTTTGTCTGCCAGAAAAGAGAAGCAAGTGCATCACACTTCGCAGCAAATAACAGAAAAGAACTGTAGGCATGCATGTTCATTGTGGATTGTGCACTTTTTAAAAACTCCAAGGGCTAATTTGGCAGACCAGTACCAACCTTGTTTGCTTTGTTCGCTAGCTCCGAACCAGGTGTAGTAACCATTAACCCTAGAAACAAAGCAGCTTGATCAGTCCCAAAACTTCATGAAACAAAAACTGATCCTATTTAACTAGTTCTAGAGGCCAACTTAACAGGATGGGGTCTGTTCCCCACCAGCACAATTAATTTTCATGACCCTATGGCCTATGACAATAAAATAGAGGTAAAAATCTACACAGCTGACCACACTAAGTAAGAATAGTGTTAGTGTGGTTTTGTTTGGTATGTAGATAATTTGATTTTAGAGTTGATAGGTCCTTAACAATGTCATATTTCACATTTTCTAGGCATTTCCACTGCTATAATGTGTGTCCCTTAGTAATTTTTTTCTAGTTTAATCAGTATAGGGCATATTTAGGAATAGTAGAGATACTTGGTGAAAATATTATGTTTAGACCCATTATTACCTAGAGGGAGGTAAATAGGTGATTATTTCACAAAGTAGGTGTGCACATAATCATACTTTCACATACAGCAACCAAAAATTAGAAAGTTGAAAATAAATTAAGATCCAATTTTGATGCTGGAGAAAAAAATAAAATGACAAAAATATCCGAGCTTTCATAGCCACACGAAATGGGAAATTCACTATGAGATGTTCAATTAACAAACCGGTAGTTTAGACACAAATACACTTTCACTAAAATTGAGACCTGTAACTAGTTTGAAACAACTCTTCATATTTGCTTTCCGACAATGGATTCGAGATACTTGGTCATCTTCTCATCGTGAAGCTTCCTCTTTTAGCTCTCAAACTCAATCGTGGTGAACAATCACTAGATTATCTTACTCCAATGTTGTTAGGCCTCTCCTTTAATTGAATGCCTAATCTTCTCAAGATAGAGAGCTTCTAGTACAAAGATCAAATCACTTGTGGAGGAATTGCTCTCTCTCAATTGTTCTGGTCTTTATGCAATGTTAGTATATCAAGTCCAATCGTTCCATATATATATGGAACCAAAAATAAGGTAAAAACACATAAAAAATCTGACTTGACTAACTGTCACACAAGCGCTAATCAAGCGCGCCTCAAGCAGCTAGCCAGGGGGGCATGCAGCTGCATTCTGTTAATAACGTGTGATCATGCTTCAAGTGAGCATGTGTGAGACCTATTCTAAAAATCACACATGAGTGCGCCCCATGTGCGCACAAGCAACACCCATTTTGTCAATCACACATGAGCGCACTTTAGTTGTATATGAGCGGCATCTATTCTATAAATGCGTATGAGTGCTTTTGGTCATACTATTAGTAATGCAAGAGAATTCAACTGATATACCTTAGACCCCGAACTAACCCTATGGACGCAAGCATACACCTCATGTCCCTATAACCACAAACCATGGGTGGGTGATTTCTCACGTTTAGACTCCATGAGTCTGTGATAGTAAATATAGAGATAATTAAGTAATTGTGATCTTCATGCTAATGAATTTCCTCATCTTGTGAGGACATAAGATTTCATTGGCTGCTAGCCAAGTCACAGAAATTGCCAATCACAAAAATCCTAACAATCTCCCCATTTGACCATTCCATGGTTAGTCATGCTAAGACAAAAACAAATGAATCACAGGTTTAGACACTACCGAGGTAGAATCTTTATACATGAAAATCTTCTTCTAGGACTCATGGCAAGAACCATTACTAAAGAGACAAGATAAACTCCGAGATGCTCCTATGAGATCCATCTGTCATTCCTGTACATCAAGATTAGCATGCAAAGACCAAATATTGCAGCAACATAATGTTAATCAATATACCTAGCACATATCATAAGATATAGCAATGAAACACACTAAATAGAGTAACAAAAGCAATCATAATCAAAGTGTACGTCAACAATGCTACTTAACTAATCAACGAAAACAACGACCTCCACCCTCCAGCTACTCCCCCTCTGTCACAGAGACAAAGGGGCAAACTAGATGTCATCCATATCGTGTCACTTGTCATGCCTGGATTGATGGTCACACATATCCTGAACTCACGGAAAAATTGAGCAAAGTTCTCCTCCCGACTTTCCTTAAGACGTGAACTTGTGCAGAGAGAGCAAATTGATTTGAGTGAATCACTGCAAGTTGGTCAAAAATATTGGAATGACTAGGATGTGCCATTAGCGGTGTAGATGGAGGAGGCAGTAGGACTAGGTTGGAATGGATAGGATGTGATCAGGATGCGGCGACATTGGATCATCCAGATGAACATCGTGTTACAGTGATTGACGATGAGCATGAGTGAGACTTTGGTCATATGTGACTCAATTGATCAGTTTTCCAAGGGAAACACGAGAAAATTTAGGGAAGGTGACACTAATGCCATGATGAGTCGATGAATAAGGCAACCATGTGTGAGGTTGTTATCAATTTTTGACTTAACTATGGAAATAATGTTCCTACAAATATGAGAGGGGAGGTCAATGGGGTTGCTGACTTAAAGAGCATACAAAAAGCATGTTTTGTTGAGTGTTAGCGAGGTAAGATGCATGACGGGAAAGATTGGTGAGCATGATCCGAGATACAACAGGGCACCGAGGAGATAGTAGACGAGTTTTGAAGGAGCGGCCACTCTATTCAATGGATGATCCATGAAGGAAAGATGCAATGGCATTATATGATCAAATGTTTAATGGAAGGTATGGATAAGCAGAGGGGTTAGACGGAGGGATGTGGAGCGTGTGTTAAATTATAGCCTAGGTGATCCGAAGAGTACGACCCTTAAGATGCGTAGAGAAACTAGCAGAAGACTTGTCAACATTATGGATGTTGGTATATAATTATTGGACAAGGAGTGAGGGAGCGATGAAGTTAATAAGGATAGGCCTCCAGTGCCTACTAAAAAAAATTGTGGAAACAGTTGTATTAAGAGAAGTGAGATCCACTTCTCTCTCTAGGGTCAGTTGTCCATGGCTCATATAGTGAACAAATTTATCCGCCACAGAGGAATTAATGAACCAAGAGGGTTCATGAGTCGGGCCCACCTGAAGTTTCTTTACAGCTTGCTTCTTGGTGCCACCTATATGTAGAAACACAAAACCAAACAAACACAATTGGCCAAGAACAATCAGCAAACCCTACTATTAAAGATTGAAAGTGAAAGTGTACCTACAAGATATGATTGTGCAACTATCCCTTGCAAGAGAGAGCATTAGCATCCCACACCAAAACAAGACTCACTCCTCATAACAACACTCGACCCACTTGAGTTTGTATATCCTTACTAACAACACATCCTTACCATGTCGAAATTATTGACCTCAATTATTGAACATCCAACTTGAAAGCCACAATACCCAACCCTCACCCCAGTTACACATGAGACAGCCAATGAACAGTGACCACGCATGAGTCATGCTCAAAAACCTTACACAATCCTTCCTAACTACAAAATAATGGATGAATGCGAAAGCAAACTACAACGTAGGCGTTAATAAGTAAAAACCCCAACAAAATTTCAGATGAAGATGAAAGAAACCAATGCTAAGGGAAAATAGACACAAACGTGAAACCCTAGGCGCTAAAAGAGAAGATCCATAACAATGAGAGAAGGATAATGAAGAAATTACCTTGGATCTTCAACAATATTGAGAAAGTGGCACTGAAAATTGAAGGAAAAAGAGTAGAGAGTTGGGTCGCACAAGGAGAGGAGAGGGAAATGAGAGGCATTGAGTATAAGGAACAAGTGTGCCCGATTGCAAAGAGATATTAAAATAGGTAGGGCACTCAGCGCATGTGTGCATCATGGATGCACATCAGGCGCTGGGCAAGAGGCAAGCTGATGCTTAAGTGAAGATGTGCACACCTAAGGTGTGACAAGTCCATTTATCACGGATGTGTGCAAGACATGCGTGGATGGGAAAAAAATAGCAAATGAATTTACCAACTACTTGTTTTTTTTGTGTAATTTTCTTACAAAAATAATTTTGTTTTAATGAAGTAACAAGGAATATAATACCAAATATGACAAAAACCCAAGTGAGTACATTGGATGGCTTTTGTCACGATAATCATGGTATGAGGTAAACAAGATCCAAGTGTATAGGTAAATGAGAAGGATATAAAAGCATTTTCATATGCAATTCAACACACTACCATGGTAAGACCTCCAGCTCCTAACTTGTTTTCTCCCCCTTAATTTGAGCCTGGACATTGAGATGCTCAAACCATTTTCAAAAAACTTTGAGTCTAGAAAGGTGCACTCAAGATTTATTTAGGGGGGATTCCGGATGAGGCACAACTAGTCTTGGGTCTATCCATATCCAGGATCAATTTAACAAACTTAGGATTGCTAGATTACATAGAACCGCATATGCAGCCAAGACCTCAATCAACATAGTAATGAGAAGACACCCCAGGGAAACAACTTTAAGTTAATGAGCAATCTTTTGCATATGGAACAAGGTGGATACAAAAACATACTAGTATCATGATTGACATGCTTAATGCTTGACTGCTGAACTTGAAATTTGTCTCAAAAATGGAAATCTTTTTCATTTTTTATTCTATATGTTTTTTTAATAAAAAAATTAAAAAGAACAACAAAACGAAACAAATATGGAAATGTAGGTATGAGAAATCAAAACACAAGAGAGAAAGAGAGCATATAGCTCAAGGACAAATGCAAAGACCTATGACCTTCTTCATACTTTCAAATCTAAGTCTATCTAGAGGTTTGGTGAATAGATCTATTAATTGGTTTTCAGTAGAGAGATATTCTAAAGCAATAACCGGGGATTCAACTAGATTGTGGATCAAATGATGCTTGGTATCGATATGTTTGGTGTGCAAGTGTTGGACGTAATTTTTGGAAATATTATTAGCATGTGTTCTCATAGTAGACAACCATAATTTCCTACTCAACCGCATAATCAAGGAGCATTTGCTTCATCCAAAGTAATTGAGTGTAACAACTACTAGCTGCAATATATTCAACTTCGGCCGTAGATAGCAAAATGTTGTTTCATTTCTTACTTATCCATGAGACAATATTCGTACTCATATAGAAGCATCCCTGAGAGTTGCTCTTTCGGTCGTTAGCATTTCCAACCTAGTTTGCAGCAGAATATCCTACAAGTTCAAGATTAGATTCTAGAGAGTATCAAATGTTGTACTCTGTAGTGCCATTGACATATCTCATGATGCTCTTTATGACGTTGAGATGAGATTATTTAGGATCGGCTTGAAATCTAGCATAAACACCCATATTGAAAAAAATCAGGTGTACTCGTAGTCAAATACAGAAGACTACTTGTCATACTTCTATACAATGTTTGATCAATACTTTTTCATTGTGAATTGTGGCCTAGCTTGACACTAGTGCTCATTGGTGTTCTAGTGTTTTTTTGTTGTTGAGGCCAAACTTGTTGACAAAATCTTTTGTGTATTCGTACACTGAGATAAAGAATCTATTAGCCAGTTATTTTATATGCATTCTAAGGGAAAAATTTAATTCACCAATCGTGCTCATTTTAAATTCATTTTTCATGCAATCAACAAACTTATATGAAAGGCAATGTTGTTAAAGTTGTACGGCGCAAAGGGCCCTTGGAGCCTAGGTGTGAGGCACAAGGTGTAGGTGCAAGCCTGATGGAATCAATGCGTATATCTATGAAATTTGAATATAAGATTCTTTTGTGATATAATTTCGATTATTCAAATTAATAATAAAATAAGTAGTTAAACATTCTAATACATGCTAGACAATAATTATAGACTCCTAATTTAACAAAGTTTAGGGATATAAATATTTAGTAATTAATAAGTATACCTCACTATAAGTAGAATTAATTAAAAAATTTGACATAATATTTACAAGTTAGTCATGACTTATAGCATCCAACTAAAACTCATCATCATTGTCAAATAGAAGTTCATTTTTTTCGTCTTCATTAGACTTATGGCATCCATTGTCTTCTTCCTCTTTATTTGTTTCGTCTAAGTTTGTTTGTTTTTTTCATCTATATGCTCTAATAGAGTACTTCTAGAGACATCTGTTGAAGATGATGAAGCTTTTCCTCTTAGTGAGATATTCATACTAATTCTTGATCTAGTACGATGTGTAGAATCATTTATCCCAACAGCGGTAATAATAGAGTCCCTGCCAAAGAATTATCGTCAAATACAAATTAATTACCTTCATCAAATTCTTCATCCATTTTTTCAATTAACTACTCATTATTTTCATTAATATCACTTAAAAGAATGGGGTCAATACTATCGTGTCTATTTTATCAGCGCCTTAATTTTCGATTGTATTTCACAAATACTTAATCATTTAAACGTTGTTGGACCAATCTATTTTTCTTTTTGCTATAAAGCTGCAGAAACTAAATCAATAAGAAAACATATGAATTATTTTATAATTAATTGTTTCGATTGGATGCCAATATCAAATAACTAATTAGTAATTACCTACTTGTTGGAAAGTACTCAAATTTTTCTCACAACCAGTGGTACTACATGTGAGATTAAGAACTCTTATGACAAAATTTTGCAAGTTTGGGCTTAAAAATCAGTATAAACTCTACCATTTATATGTTTATTGAAAAATTAATATCTTTAATTTTGAAAAAAAAAGACAATTAAAATAGACAAATCATATAAAAAAAACTAATTTATCAGTTGCTTTTTGTCTTTTGTTGTCTTATAGTCATATTAATCTCAAAGTGATTTTGAGCTTTCTTATAAATTGTCAATTTGTCTGTGATTTTATCTTGTATTTTTACACTTGGAATAAGCCTTTATATACATTTGTATGAACATGTCATAATCTCTTTATCTTGCTTAATGTTTGGATTTGAATAAAAAAATTCTAAGTTCAAAATATGGCCAACCACATGTAAAGGGTGATATAGTTGACAATCCCATTTTTTTATTAATCATTTCAAAGGCCTTCGCATATTTTTCTACTCTATCATCAAAGGACTTAACAATGGCTTTTTTGGCCTTATCCATAGCTTCATATATGTATCCCATAGTAGGTTTCTTCTTATCATTAGTCAATCGAAGAACATTAATAAGATGGCCAATTAATTTTAAGGTGTAGACAAAATTTTTCCAAAAAAAAGGCATTAAGACAATGTTACTTGCTCTTTTGCCCATTTGCTAGTTGCCTATTCTTTTGAAGTAAATATTTTTCTTAAATTGTTTTGTTGCAAATGTAGTGACCAAGGAGTGATAAAGGTAGTTGTGAATCTTGTAATAATTGGCCTAATCAATTCTTTTTACTCTGTGAATTGTCTCATCATGTTAACTACCTTTGTACGATTATAGATAAAACTGTTCAAGAATGTTGCCTTTCTCAATGTTGATTGGATTCTAGGCATATTTTTAATATCCTTTAATATCAAATCAATTCAATGGGCAGCGCATGGTATCCAATACAATTGTGGCCTGTTTTCTTTCAATAATGTTTCTATTAAAAATAAAAACGTTATGTTAGTATATAATACTACTATATGCATATTATATTACTATATAGCAACTTTTTCTGAAAACACTAACCTAATGCAATATAATTTGAGGTATTATCTATCATCATTTGAACGACCTTTGCTTTTCTAATTTCTTTTACAATATCATCTAGTATTTTAAACAATAGTTCTCCACTCTTCACAATATGAGAAGTATCAATAGATTTAATGAACAGTGACCCCCTTAGAGAATTTACCAAATAGTTTAATATATATCCTTCTAACAACGAATCATGCCAGCTATTCTATTGAATTGAACATCCTTATTTTGCTCATTCCTTCTTATGGGTTTTTATCATATTCTTAGTTTGATCAATTTCCTTCCTAAGTAAATGAGCTCTCACCTCATAAGAACTTGGTGGTTTGAAACCAGGCTCATATTGTCCTATGAATTTAATAGCCATCGAAAACTATTATAATTTATCGCATTAAATGGACCTTGGCAGCATATATCCACCTAATTATATCTTTACAATCTTTTTCCCCTAATTCTTTATTACATACTTCATTGATAGTTGTTTACTTAACTTTTTCTCCTTTCTTTTTGGGACTACCTTGTTTGCATCAGATGTAAAGTAGAAATCCATGGGACCCTTTCGTTTTGGCTTCTTTCGTGAGATTAGAGATTAAATAATTTTGTTACTATTTTCACCACTTAAATATATTTTAGTACCATAATTAATTTTATCAAATTTATCTTCTTCACCTTCACCATAATTATCAATCTCATTAAAATTAGGTAATAATTTGTTTCTAACTTTCTAATTATCAATCTTTTTGGGACTACCTTGTTTGCATCAGATGTAAAGTAGAAATCCATGGGACCCTTTTGTTTTGGCTTCTTTCGTGAGATTAGAGATTAAATAATTTTGTTACTACTTTCACCACTTAAATATATTTTAGTACCATAATTAATTTTATCAAATTTATCTTCTTCGCCTTCACCATAATTATCAATCTCATTAAAATCAGGTAATAATTTGTTTCTAACTTTCTAATTATCAATCTTTTTGGGACTACCTTGTTTGCATCAGATGTAGAGTAGAAATCCATGGGACCCTTTTGTTTTGGCTTTTTTCGTGAGATTAGAGATTAAATAATTTTGTTACTACTTTCACCACTTAAATATATTTTAGTACCATAATTAATTTTATCAAATTCATCTTCTTCACCTTCACCATAATTATCAATCTCATTAAAATCAGGTAATAATTTGTTTCTAACTTTTTCTTCAGCTTTTTTAATTATATATTTTCTAATCTCCTTATAAGCGTGCTTTGGACATTTAATGCATTTTGTTATATTTCTAAAACCACCAACAATATGTTGTTTTACTCTTTGAACTCCACCATTGGTAATTTTTTCACAAAAAATTATGGATAGAATTATTTATATTATTAGGATACACTAAATGTACATACTTCTATGTAGGATTTTTTCTATTCGAGCGGCTATTTTGGAATTATATCAATTCTGTCTATAGTAGAAAGTTGAAATCAATATCATAGTCTCAAGTGTAATTTAACTGGAAAAAAGGAATAATAAAATGATGAGATAAAGGAAACTTATTAAAAATAAGAAAAGAGTAGAAAGAAAGAGAGAGAAGAAAAGAGTTGTGTGCAACCGAGCGAGAGAGAAAGGAAAAAGTAGCGAGAGAGAGAGAAGAAAAGAGCCGTGAGAGAGAAAGAGTAGCATGCGCGAGAGAGAGAGAGATACCTGGATTGAGGGAGAGAGAGTGCATCTTGCTACCCAACATTATCGAGAGAAAGAATGGTTGTAGGAGATGATATTTTTCTTTAAATTTACGGTTAGTTAGGTTTTTTAAATAAAATTTAGGCCTTGCGCCTAGGCCCAACAAGCATGCACCTTGTGCCCAGGCATTTGCCTCATGGCCTGCACCTTGCTTGGTTTAGGCTAAGCACACAGCTTGGTGTCTTGCGCCTGGGCACGCATTTAACAACCATGGCGCAAGGGATTTAGTGGAAGAACAAAAAATCATATCATCAACATACACTTAAGCAACAAGTAAGAGTCCATCACAAGTTTTTGTAAATGGAGTTTTATCCACACTTGAGTAAAACCATGTTTAACAAGATATGTCATTATTCTATCATAACAAACTTTAAAGGCTTGTTTCAATCTGTATAGAGCCTTTACAACTTATAAACATGGTGTGGGTATCTAGGGTCAATAAACCCCTTTGGTTGTTCAACAAAGACTTCTTGGAGAATGTCATTCAAGAAAGCACTCTTAACATTCAACCGGTATAACTTAAATCCAAGAGAACAATCCACAATGAGAAGAATATAAATGGACTCTATGTGAGCAACTGGAGCAAACATTTCTTTAAAATCAATACCCTCAACTTGAATGTAACCCTTAAAAAGTAGATGAGCTTTGTTTCTAGTTATGATCATAGTTTTATCGGTTTTGCTTTTGAAAATCCATTTTTTCCCAATGATATTTGCATGTTTAGTTATAGGAACTAACACCCAAATGTCATTTCTCTCAAATTGGTTCAACTCTTCGTGCATGGCATTAATCCAACACTCATCAAGAAGTGCTTCCTCAACCTTTTTGGGTTCTACTTAAGAACTGTAACTAGTAAAACCAATTTGGTTCAACACTCTCCTTTGCAATCTCATCCCCTTGTCAAGATCATCAATGATAAGATCTTTTAGGTAATTTAACTTTACTCTAGAAGATGATTCCTTTTCTTTCAAACACCTCAATCTCTTCAGCTTAGATTTCTCACCATTAGATTCACTAATGTCCTCATCAGTCTCATCACTCTCACTATTCAACTCCTCTTGAATTTGATTATCTCTAGTTTGGTCATCCACAACTACATTGATAGTTTCCATATGACAGTTTGAGTACGGAGATTATGGACTCTAAATGATCAGTTAGTTTGAGAGTATCCTAGAAAAATGCCCTCATCACTCTTGACATCAAATTTTCCCATAGATATAGCAAGTGCTTCCAAAGACATGGAAGTACTTAATGGCTTTTCCACAATTCCTAGGGAGTCTTATTCGTGAGCTGTCTAAGATAGACTTGATTGACAATATGGTAAACTGTGTTTATAATATTGCCCAAGAAATACATAGGCATTTTCTTGCTTAGCACGTTGCTTTTGCCGTTTCCTGATGAACATAGTTTTTCCTTTCAACAACCTATTCTGTTGTGGTGTAGTAGGCATTGAGAATTCTCGCTTGATCCATTCATCTTTATAGAAGTTTTCAAAGCTTGAGTTTTCGAACTCTTTTCCATGATTGCTTCTAATTCATTTTGAAGTTTTCTAAAAATCCTCAAAGCAATTTTGAAAGTATCAGATTTCTCACATAACGAAGTTATCCAAGGGAAATGAGTGAAGTCATTGACTACAACTAAAATGTAACATTTACCTCATAGACTTTTGGTTCTAGACGGCCCCATCAAATCTATGTCTAAGAGTTCTAGAGGCCTCTTGGTGACTATGTCCGTGATTTTTTTTGTGTCGTTTTAATTTGTTTTCTTAACTGACAAAATCTACAGATAATTTTCTCTACACATTTGATTTTTGGAAGGTCATTAACAATCTCATCCTTGGAGTGTTTGGGCAAATTTTTATATTTCATGTGTCCTAATTTCCTATGCCAAAGTTCGGCTTCATTGACCTTTGTTTTGCGGCATCCTAGATCTGACTAAGGAGAGACACCATAACAATTATAAGAGGTTCTCGGACCCTCCACAACTACACTTCCATTTGTATCTTAGATCATGCATTTATTAACCACAAATTTAATTTTAAATTCTTCATCACAAAATTGGCTTATGCATAAGAGATTGTCCTTAAGGCCGTCAACATAAAGGATATTTTGGAAAACAGGGCGAAAATTTTCATAGTTCCCTTTTTTAAGGTTAGTGCTATAGCATCATCACCAATATTAACTACACCCACATTACATTTTTCATAAGATGAAAAATGAGATTTTTCGCCACACATATGAGGAGAATAACCAATAACAAGATACTAAGGCAAGTTATGCGACACTACATGTTAGTCCACGGTTTTTAGCAAGGTTATTTTTCTTTATGCAGACTTGTTTGAATGAATTGTTTTTTATTCAAGTTAGTAAACTTGACACTTTGTTGTTTGATGTGATTTACAAGACTTTGAACTTTTTGTTTGATGTAAATTTGACCTTATGAATAGCCATGGAAAACACATTTGTCTTCTTGTTCTCAGTTTTTCTTGTGTAAGTGACATGAGTTGCCATGCTCCCTTTGTTTGGTGTTGGTTGTTTTATTTGAGACCTCTTCATGCTCATCAAATCCCAAATCTTTTCTATTTCCAACAACTTTTCCCAATCCTAGCATGTGGCCAAGTTTCTTGGTGCTAATTGTGAATATTGCAAGTTGACCACAGGACTTTTCAAGATCATTCTCAAGGGTTTTTGATTTTTTCATTTGGGAATTTTCCAATTTCTTTAGACTCTTCTAGGTTTCTCTTCGATTTCTTGAGTTCATCTATGATTTGTTCTTTTTCATCCTCCACTTCAATCAATTTTTCGTTCATTGCCTTGTTTATTTATTTATTTATTTATTTTTTTCATTTCAAGCTGTCTTTAATGAGATTGTTATAAGCTTCCTGCAGTTCACAATCACCTTCATCCTTGTCGATCTTTAGATCATTACTCATGTGATAGTCATTAATTTCATTTCCTTATGAGTTGTTTGATATGGAAGTGATGAAAGCCTTGTAATTGACAAGATCATCTATGAAATTTTTATCACTCTCACTTTTATTGCTCTCATCATCATAAAGCATTCATTGCCGTACCCTTATTTTTCAAAAATTTTAGACACTTGGATCTTATATGCCTATAACTATGATACTCGTGTCATTGAACCCTTTGGGGTTTCTTATTTTTGGAATTCTTTTAGTCCCTTTTGTCATTACGTTCCCTTGGTTTGACTCCATGTTGTCTTCTTATTTTTTGTGAAGTTCTTGTTGTTGTTAAACATTTTCCTAAACTTTTTCATAAATAGTGTTATATCCTCATCTCCAAGAGATTCCTTATTAGACTCTTTTTTAGGATCCTTTCTAACACTTTGAAGAGCTATGGATTTATCCTTTTTTATGTAAGGCAATGAGAGCTCATAAGTTTGGAGAGATCCTACCAATTCTTTTATCTTAATTTTGTCCAGATCTTTGCTCTCTTCTAAGGTAGTCACTTTGGGTATGAATCTCTCCATGAGAGATGTCATCACTTTTCTTACTATTTTGCTTTGAGGAATCCTCTCTCTGAAATTGAAACTTGAGTTGACAATTTTCTTGAGATTCGCATAGAATTCATCGAATGTTTCATCATTCCTCATCCTAATTTCTTTAAATATAGAGGTTAATAGTTGCAGCTTTGAGTTCTTAACAATTCTTGTTCCATCATGTGTGACTTCAAGAATGTCCCAAGCCTCAGCCGTCTCACAGACATATACACATCTGAACTCATTGGGCAAAATTGCCAGGAAAATGGCATTAGGACTGCAGCTATTCCAATTGCAGTCAGATAACTCTTCGCAAGACCAAACCATGGTGTTCTTAGTAGTAGTGACACCATTCTCCATTTCAGTGGGAGTGGTCCAGCCTTGTTGGGTACTAATCCAAACATGTTCATCCATATATTTGAAAAGGCTGTTATTCAAGCATTCCAATATGCATAGCTACACCCATCAAAGAAGGGAAGGGAAGGGAAGGGAAGATAAGGACTAACTCAAACTCATTTCTAGAATGAGAGTCAAAGATCTAGTTTTGGCTCTGATGCTAGATTCTTTATCAACTAGAGGGGGGTGAATAGGTGATTATTGCTAAATTTAAAAATATTACATGATAATTAATAATACATAAAAGATTTCTTAAGCTAAATGAGCACGAAATCACACTTTTATATACAGCAACTTGAAATTAGAAAGCTGAAAATAAATCAAAGTCTCATTTTGATAACAGAGGAAAAACTAGAATAGCAAAAATCTCCGAGCTTCTGCAATCATGCTGAATGAAAAATTCACTATGAGATGTTTAATTTACAAACTGGTAGTTTAGATACAATATATTTTAGCTAACTCTTAAACTTGTGACTTCTCTGAAGCAATGGATTTGGGACATTTAGTCATCCCCTCAACATGAATCTTTCTCTTTTAGCTCTCAAACTCAATAATGGTGAACAATCATCAAATCATCTTACTCCATGGTTTTAAGGCCTCCCCTTTAATTGAATGCCTAATTTTCTCAAGAAAACGAACCTCTAGTACGAAGATCAAATCACTCAATTGTAGAGGAATTACTCTTTCTCAATTTTTCTAATCCCTATGCGGCGTTAGTATATCAAGTCCAATTGTTCTATATATA
>JAODPA010013320.1:16941-38850 GCA_025585075.1 Nepenthes mirabilis
TATATAGAATCAAAAATAGGTGAAAAACACCTTAGAGAATTTGATTTGACTGACCAACACATGAGTGCCAATCAGGCATGCACTTGGCATGCCTCAAATAGCAACTTGCGGACAAGCGCAAACCAAGGGCCCATGAGCGTGTTCCATTCTGTTAATAATGCTTGAGTGCACTTTAGGTGCACACGTGCGTGACTCATTCCAAAAATCGCATATGAGTGTGCCCCATGTGTGCACGAGCGATCCTCATTCTGAAAGCATGAGCACGCTTAGATTGTGCACAAGTGACGCCTATTTTGTAAATCACACATGAGCATGCTTTAAGTGCATATCAGGCGTTGGTCATACTCTTAGTAGTACAAGAGTATTCAATTGACGTATCTCATACTCCGAACCAACCCTATGGATGCAAGGATACCCCTCATGTCCCAACAACCAGAAACCATGGGTGGGTAATTTCTCATGTTCAAACTCCACGAGTCCATGATATTAATATAGAGATAATTAAGTGATGGTGATCTTCATGCTAATGAACATCCCTTATCTTGTAAAGATATAAGATTCAATTGACCGTTAACTAAGTCACGGGAATTGCCAATCATAAATAATAACACAAGGTAACCTCGAATGTCTTTGTGAGATATATTATTAAGTTTATTCATAAGTCAAAATTGTTTATGAAATTAGATTGATGTAGGTACCCTATGCTTCCAGGCATGCTAACCCCCAGATATTTTTGTACATTCAAAGTCATACCTGTCCATGTCCCAAAAAACAATGGATTACATGGAAGCCTAGTGTGATGCACATATAGGAAGGTATCTTGGGCTTTGTTTCCTTAAATTTTGTAATCTTTGAAAATATTTACAAGTTTGAATGAAAATTTTTTCTTACACATCCCCAAAGAAGTGCTACTCATTGTGCATCATGTGTGTAATTTCCTCTGCATGCATATCCTACATTCATGAAAGTTGTATGAAGGCATAAAAAAAAATGGGCAAGATCATATTATAATGTTAATTTGGTTTCACTCCAGGTTGCGATATATATGGGTGAGCAAAACATGATTCAATGGTTGAATGCTTTTCCCCTTATTTCTTTCACTTATCAGGATATTGTAAAATGTCAACCCACTTGATCAAAATTGGAAAATATGTTAACCGTGGGCTGAAGAAGCTATTTTGAGAAAGTGTTTTTCCATTTAATGTTAACATGGTTGTGCAAACGTGAATTTGTAATAAATGGATTTTCTTTTGCATAGTTATTGCACCCTAAAGATTCATCAAACTAAATACCATCACCTGTTGTTTCAATTAACATTATGCTTTTGCAATATCACGCTTAGGAAAAGTTCACTGATTTCTTTTATTATGAAGAATATATGTACTGTTTAGTAATTTCCAAGTTACTGTGGGTAAATGAAAGGTGCTATGACTCAGATTGAATTTATAGTGAGAAGAATAAATGATTGTGTATTTTATTCCAAGGTTATCTCAATTCATAAATGAGACTTCAGTCATGCAGGAAATCACGAATCAGCTTCCGGCCCCTTTATACATGGCAATGCTGAAACTTGCAATGAAAAAACTCGAAAGTGTGCTAGCTGCAATTCTTATTGTTATTCAGATATCACCTCTGCTACCTCATATCAGCTGGCATACTTTCTTTGTTCCTCCTGCGAAGGCAGTGCTTTATTCTCCAGACACGAAAGTTCCAAGGACAGGAGAACTTGCTCTAAGAAGGGCTATCCCTGCAAACACAAACATGAAAGCTATACAGGTTGTTATGAATGATCAGTTGTGTATATGTGATTCTGAACTTCTTATTAATTGGTGAATTCTCTCACTTTCTACATAGGATTCTCTTGAGGACATCTCGTACTTGCTTAGGATTCCCCAGAGGAAACCATATTCAACAATGGAGGGAAATGTAAAGAAAGCTTTGAAGGTATCTCTTGTACATTCTTTACAGCTTATTGTGAATGCAGCCGTTCTGCATGCCTAATATATGCATATGAAACTATTCTTCTTAGTTGGAATGGCATCAAGACATCGCTCTAGAATATTTATTGGAGAAAATATGTGAAGTATTTAGGTTTCACTTTCACAAACTTTTGATTTGATACCTAAGCAGATACGCCTTCTATCTATTTATAGATGGTGAAATTGGTGTAACGATGGAGGTGGGAATGCTCTAGAATATTATGGATAATATCATCTTTTTGGATTATTTTAGAAATATATGGAATTCTTTCTTAAATTCTAGGTGCTTAATGAAACTTCTAGAATTTATGGTGAATGGGTATCACCAATTAACAAAAACATATTTACAGATTATTCTAGAACTTGTCGGATTTTTTCCTTAATTGCTTAGTGATTGAGAAGTTTCTGGAATTGTGCATCACCAACTAACACTCCTTGCTGCACATTTTTGAAATTCCAAGCTTGCTATGTAATTGTCTGAATTTTGATCTTGGTAGAGTTTTAGTGGTATATATCTACAACTTGGTCTTCAATCTTGCAATATTGAAGTTGTATTTCTTTCCTTGTTTCAGCTTCTCTAATGAAGTGAAATGTGACGCGATTTGTTTTGTCTTGCTATGATTTATTTGATTTTTTGCCATTGCAATTGCCAATTTGTTATTGAAGTATATCTTGATTGGTTTTTTTTTGTTGTTTGCCCAAGTCTTCAAGTATTCTTTATAGCCATACTGCTTAACTTATACTTGTTGCAACAGTGACATACTTTGTTTAAGCTAATGCTTGTGCCGTTGTCTCTTACTTCTTTAACAACCAAGAGAATATGCCTAATTTGAGTGAAGATGTGTACTCTAAAGTACTTTTCATGTCATCCATTGATCCACCTGGTCATTGTCAGTGTAGCCTAGCAGGCTTGAATCTATAGTAGAATTATACCAAATACTGAAGTCCTTAGTACTATGGAAGTATATAAGGATTCTCTTTGCTACTCCATAGTCTCCTAACTTGAGCTTTACATAAATCTTGATAATAAATTTGTAGTGTACATAATGTCACAGCATGTTGCTATAAGATATAGAAAACTTCCAATCATGCTTCTATATAATGAAGCATTTACTTTTGAAGATCCACCTTCTTTCTTAAGTATCTTCTTCTTAAGCTTTTGATTTTCAATAAGTGGAGTAGTAACTACCTTGCATCGTTTTATTTTGAATTTCTTTAGTAGACCTTTTGTGTTCTTCTTTAAGAGATAAATATGCTATCTCTCCTTTGAATAACCTTTATTCCAAGAAAGTAGTGAATGAAACCAAGATCATTCATCTCAAATGCCTTCATCATATCTTCATTAAATTCTTGCATCATCTTCTCGTCATTTCCTGTGTAGATTAAATCATTTACATATAGAGAGATAATAATAGTATTTCGACCTTGAGTCTTGATATAAAGAGCTGGCTTATTTTTACTACTCTTGAATCCTTAGTAAAATATCCATCAATTTCACTATAATAGGCTCGCAATGCTTGTTTCAATCCATATAGGGCATTCTTTAGTTTGAAGACTTTATTTTCTGTAGTTATAAACTCCACGTATATTTCTTCTTGACGTTCTTCATTGAGAAATGTCAATTTGATATCTAGCTGATAGATGTTCAATTGTTTTTGAGCAGTAAGAGCAAGTAATGCTCTTATTTTGTCTAAGCGAGCAATTAGGGAAAATGTTTCATTGTAATTTTTTTCCAAAAGTTGCAAATAGCCTTTTGCCACTAGCCTTGCCTTATGCCTTAGTGTTAAGCCATCGGGTATAGTTTTGTTTTATAAATCTATTTTATTTCAACGATCTCTTTATCTTTTTGTTGATTTTCGATCATCTTGTTCTCTTCTTCCATTGCTTTGACTTATACTTCCAGTCTAGATGCAATTTCAAAGTTTTCTAGCTTAAGTATGGTGAAATTACAAGTTTCATATATCTCCTTCATGGATCTTGTCTTCTTTGGAGCAGAGTTTGGAGAATAGTTTTTTTGTTAGTGGTGATGATGGTGCAAAAATATTAGTTTGTGTACATGGTCTTTCAGTTTTAGGAACGACTTCCTCCTCACGAGATTGTTGTGTAGGCATTTTTATATGATTCTTCTTAATTTGCTTGTCTTTCTAATTCCATGTAGCATTTTTGTCAAACTCAACATCTCTATTGATAATGATCTTCTTTATATTTAGATTATAGACACAATATCATTTTGTTTTTGTGCTGCACCCTAGGAAGATGCCTCTTTTGCTCTTAACTTCTAGCTTATGTCTTTTCTCTTTTGGAACATGAGTATAGTATATAGCCTTGAAGATTTTTAGATGTTTAGCTGAAGGCTTTTGTCCACTCCAAGCTTTGATAGGAGTTTTACCTTGGACATCTTTTGTTGGATATTTGTTTAATAGATAGACTGTTGTGTAGACCGCCTCTGCCCAAAACATATAAAGCAGTTCTTTTTCCTTGAGCATTGATTTGGCTATCTTCATGATAATGCGGTTTTTCCTTTCCAACACCCTATTTTGTCATAGAGTGTAACTAACCATTAGTTGATAATGCATCCCTTCACAAAATTTATCGAATTTAGAAGAGATATTCTTTGCCTTGATCACTTCTAATCATTTTGATATGATATTCACTTTGTTTTTCAACAAAGCTTTTTAAACTTCTTAAATATTTGTACTGTTTCTGATTTTTCACGCATAAATAGGCCTATATCATTCTAGTATAATCATCAATGTAAAGAATGAAGTACTTATTGTTATAATAGAATCACATATATTTGTGTGTGTTAATTCTGGTGGCTTTTTAGATCTGTAAGACTTTTCAGATAGAAAAGATAATCAATGTTGCTTTCTAAAGGGGCAACCTTCACGTACCTTTTCCTTGTTGTTTAGAAATGGAAGAGCTCTTATCATATTCTTTTGATATAAGATCTTTAATACATGAATATTGAAGTGGCTAATCTCATAGCCATGTGTCATCGGTTTGCATCTTCATGGCAACATTTGTGGAATATCTCTAGTATTTAAAAGCTTCTACTTCTATTCATATTTACTTATACTATTACAAGATTTCTATTATTATAGTCATATATTTTGCAGAAATTTCTTTTGAAGGAGAAAGTATAGCCATTTTGCATTATTTGGCCAATATTTTCTCTTTTAAACTAGATACAAGTACGACTTTTTTGATAAGTTGTGTACCTTTTTTTGTCTAAATTGCTATAGTGCCTTTGCCATTTTGATCAACGATTGCACCATTGCCCATTTGGACTTTTGATTTTAATGACTTTCCTATTATGTAGAATATGCTGTCATCCCCTGTCATTTGGCTACTGCAGTCGCCATCCAGATAGCATTTGCCTTTGTTTTCGTCTTTGGTAGATTGGCTGGCATAGAATAGCTACTTGTCATTTTCTATTTTTTACTGTAATTTGCTTGATAATTGCTTTTGATGCGGTGATCTATAGTGAAAGTGCCTAAACATTTTGCAATATTGGCATTGTGTCTTTCCACTGTGCTAGCAATATTTCTCCATGTGATTGGTATGTTTTGCAGATACAACATGGAGGATATTTATTGTTTTACTCTGTAAGATTAAATATTTGATTTTCTCTATTTCTAGTTCTTCCTCTTATAGAATTATCTACTCTCCACCATTTTTATAATTTTGAGACCTTATTTTGAACTTAGATTAGAAGACATTTTCTACTGGATCATTGTCATGCTTACTCAATCTCTACTCATACACTTTTAGAGAACCCAGTAGTTTTATTACTATTAAAGTTGATAAATATTTTGTTTGTTCAATTATAGTAACCATTGAATCATATTTTCGAGGAATTGTGACTAAAATTTTTTTAATGATTCTCTTATCAGGAATATCTTCCCCACAAACTTTCCTTGGATTCACTATTTCTTTAATTCTAGAATAATAACCTTTTATAGTCTTAGAATCTTTCATTTTAAGTAATTTAAATTCCTATCTTAGACTTTGAAGTTTCACCAAACACACATTTTTATGGCCTAAAAACTCCTTAGAATATCCTAGACTTTTTTAGCAATGGTAGCTTCCATAATTCTTAGAAAAGTTGTCTCCACCAAAGCTTGTTGTAAAATGAATAATGTCCATGAATCCTTTTGTGTATTTTTCTTCATTTTCTTTTTTTGAGTTACGATTAAGGTTGAAGGATTTCTGGCTTAATAAACACATCCTATACAATGTCCCATATCTCTTGAGAGGGAAAAAATGTCTTCATTTTTATTTTCCAAAAGTCATAGTAATCTGTGAATTCTATTATATATGAAAAAATTTTGACAATAGTATGAAAATACACAATGAAGCTTCAGTGTGATTTGGTAATAGATCGACACCCGATTTATGATTAGATTTAACTCTGATACCACTTGTTAGAATTTAATAGAGGGGGTTGTAAATGTCGAATAATTAGTAATGAAATAAGAGAACCTTATTTATATTAGAGGAAATATAGGAGGTATAGAAATTATGTATAATGGGAAAGTTGAGGATATTTATTTCTTTCTCACAAACTTTTGATCCTATTTTTCCACACCCAAGCAAATACATTTTCCATCTATTTATAGATGGTGAATTGGTGTAGCAATGCAGGTGGGAATTTTCTAGAATATTGAGGACAATATCATCTTTATGGATTATTCTAAAAAGAGTAATATTGTTCATACATTCACTTGTACAGAAGTTGTCAAAAGTAAATTTGTGAGTCCCACTTTATTCTAATATTTTTGCTCTCCCATCTCTCTCTATGCCAATTTTGGCAATTTCGGTATAAATGGGTATACAATTTGATATATAAATATTATTTCTCTTCTAGAAATGTATGAAATTCTTCTTTAAATGCTAGTTGCTTAATGAAGTTTCTAAAATCTGTGGTGAATGGGTATCACCAACAAACGAAACCATATTTATAGATCATTCTAGAACTCACTAGATTTTTTCCTTAGTTGCTTAGTGATTGATAAGTTTCTAGAATTGGCATCACCAACTGACAGAACATGTTTATAAGTCATTCTAGAACTTGTTAGATTTTTTTCTTAACTACATAGTGAGCGTGAAGTTTCTAAAATTGTGCGTTACCAACTAACATACATCCTAGTGTGAAGGCTGGTTTGTGAATTCTTCTTTGTTCTTCCACTAGATTAAAGGGAATTTCTTCGAAACTTGAAAGGTTATCATATCCTTTTTCACTTCCCTACTTCATGTCTTTCGGTATAACTTGAAAGGTTATCATAGTTGTGCTGGCTTACCATTAGGCATACACTTGAAGTGGCCAATTATCTAGAATGCCCTTTTTTGATCTTATCTTCTATAGTTGGGACCTTTTGCTTACCAAGAATGTCTTCAACTGTCACAGTTAATTGATCTTAGAACTTTGCTTTTGTGATTTTTTTTATTTGCTCTTTAAGTGCTGAACATTTGAAATCATGAAAGGGTTTTGTAGTTGTCTTATATAATTTCCTTTTCATTCTTGACTGCTTAACACTGTTGTTTCCCCTTCAATTTCACCTTGTGTCAGTGAAATGATGGCGTATATTGTCTTGTCATTTTCTTCTGCATTTCTGTTTCAGATAGCAATGGATGAAAAGGAATCCATCTTGGCAAGTATACCTATGGATCTGAGGGCCAATGGTTCTACCCTGTATGCGTCTCTTATTGATGGGAAGGTACTTTGTGTTCTTCACTTATGTTGATGAGAAAACAACTGCATCACCCCTACTTTCTTTCGTATACCTTGTGTGCACTAGATTCAGTGCACGGATTAGGATTAGACAGCTTCTCTTTAATATGCATATTTTGCTTGCAAAATCCACAACTCATGGTCATGCATATGAAGTTTGGAGCTGAATACATTATAGACACACCATCATATATCATGATAATGGTTTCACAATTCGTGATTGTTGTATCTCAATTTGCTTTATGATCTGTGGAATTATCAACCCCAACCATCTCTTTTGCTGCATTGCTGTTGACTGTTTCAATATAGATCTCTTTTTATGTCATACTTACCAGAGCTCAAATAAGTTCTTTTGATTTTCCAGGGTGGTTTGCAAACCCTTTTAGAATGTATAAAGGACAAGGACCCAGACAAAGTATCAGTAGGCCTTGCTTCTTCACTAGATACTGTTGCAGAGCTCGAGTTGTTACAGGTACTGTTACCACAACCATGATTAAGTCGGTGTTAAATAAGTGTCTACATGTATGGAGATCATTGATGCATCTGCCAAATATATCAATTGTAGTAATGGTGGCAATAAAATTACAAAATATGAAGTGTTAATTTATATCTAATTGCTTTACATATAGTTCCTTGAACTGCGTTTTCTATTCTTAATTATGGCAGAAAGATACAAGGCGGTCACATCACATCTCAATATCCAAACAGTGAAAAAAACTTGGGACTTTAGTCATTCAGCCGTGTCCATTGTCTAGGCACAGCAATATTTATACGTTTTTTCCTATCTGGTTAAATGTGAGATAGGCCAAGGCTCTCCCACTCTCCAGTTCAGATCAAAATATCTATGCAATACTACAGGTTCTCGTTCTTATCTCACATGCTGCTTTCGTAACTTTTCAAACTGGCCCTTTAGTCCTTGCAATAGAAAGGGAAGAGCTCTTATTTCTAGTGAGACATCTTAAGTTGATTACTTCTTTCATTTGGGACGGAGTACTAAAATTTCTGGCACTCAAATCTCTGACTTTCAGTTTAGGTCATAAATATTGATGTTAGATATAGGCCTCCGGTATCGCGATAATATT
The DNA here is from genome assembly GCA_025585075.1 of Nepenthes mirabilis. Taxonomy (NCBI): domain Eukaryota; kingdom Viridiplantae; phylum Streptophyta; class Magnoliopsida; order Caryophyllales; family Nepenthaceae; genus Nepenthes; species Nepenthes mirabilis. The sequence goes on from JAODPA010013320.1 coordinate 25,737, forward strand.
ACAATATGTAGCCGTATTAAGAGTATATTGTGATATATCGGCTGATATTCAAAATATGAACCAATAGACTTGATATTTGGTCAATATATCAGTCGATATAGCTTTGTATCTCTATTAGCTTATAATATTTAGAATTTTTTTTCTTCTGATATATCCGATAGCTATATGTCCGATATCATGCGGCCACGTCCGGTATTGATATTTTCACCCACGATCATGATCCATTCTTCCCCGGTGGTGTGGGTCCCTAGAGGTGGCTCTTACTGCTCTTATTGTGTGCTATGTGGCATTTAGCTCCGCACGTCACTTAGTTACTTCACACTTCTAGCTGCGTCAGACATACCACCCATGGCATGAAATAGCAGTAACGGCCTCTCCCTTACTAATATTTTTCGGTGATGTGACAAAATCACAATACATGGCCGTATTGACAATATGTTCTATCATATCGGCCCATATTTTGAATATTGACCGGTGCACCCTATATTTTCTCACGCATTAGATGATATTTGTCCATTAAGTTCCGGTTTACTTTTTTATTTGCATCCAATCCCGATATGTATAATTCGATACAACCAATATTGATGTCAATGTTTTCATCTATTATCATCTATAATGCGTCAAGCAGGCCACTGGCCTAGCAACTAAAGCCCCATTTTTCTTGTGAGGACAAGGCAAAGGTGGTATTGGTTGTTTGCCAATGGCCTTCTTGGGGCATCAAACTTTTGCATGCAGGAGTACGGAATGTGCTTGAACATGCAAAAGCCGGGAATCTCTGCAAAATTTGTATAGTACATTCAGAGTGCTTCTTTCCTATCAAGAAAAACATGAAACTAAGTCCGTAGCCAATTTGAGAGAAACAATATTCTCTTGAGAAAAAAGCTGGGCATGAAATCATCGACCCCCATTTGTTTCTTCTTAGAAAAAGCATTTTTACGGAGCTTCATAAAAAAAAGGGATGCCATCATGGTCATCTTTTGTCTGACTAGTCAGCATGTTAATCAGGCATTTTGGATTTTTGGTTGTATAAGGCTAAAAGGATCCTGACACTGGCATCATGAGAAATCATTTACGCCCCATTTGGATGCAGAAATTGGGCCCTAGAATTTAGAATTAAAATTATAATGTCAAAACTAATTCTAATTCTATTGTTTGACGTCATGGAAAAATAAATTTCTCAATTCATTAGAATTGAAAATTAGTATAGGAGAGTTCTTTATGACCTTTAGAGATATATTAAAAAATCATAATTTTGATAATTATAATTGTCATTCAATCAGATATGATAAAATCGTTTAAGGGGGATCAATTGGATAAAATATTTTTGATTGTTATTATACCTCGACTTTATTTTTTTTCTCAAATTATAATTTTTACATAGTCCAAATAATTAAATTTAAATTCTACCAGATTTCAATTCCAAGACAATTGGTAATGAACTTACGTTTTCAAATTTCAATTCCAGTTTTGCATTCCGCAATCCAAATAGTCTTATCGGATTTACTTTGTTTTTCGTTCTTTAATATATTTCTATAGTTCTTATATGATGCTTGCATGATAGAAATCTTTGACGTATTTCCATCATAACAGGCTCCTGGGTTGTCGTTTTTGCTGCCTGAGCAATATTTGAAGTATCCAAGGTTGGTTTCCTGCAGTACTGTCCTGCTAATTGTCTGATTTATAATCGTCATTTTAGGCTTAGAAATTGATAAGCGCTCACGCATGCACATATATTCTGAATTCTATCTGCATTCACAACAAATTCTTTTCATCATATCTTTGCTACTCATTTAGATTATTTTTGGTTTTGAAGTTGAGTTCTAACTCTTACTATTCATGTCAAAAGGGCTCTTAACAGTAGATATCTGCATTAAATGACACATTTCTTTCACTAATGTTGTCTGGATCCATGATCTCTATTTCTTTCACTTTGTCCAATCGATGAAAATATCGGTATTGGTCATGGCCATATAGGACAATATATATCGATATCGGGCATATTATAATAACTTTTTTTTTGAAAATCGTCAGCTATCAAGGCCATATCAGTCAAATATCGGGTATATCTATAACACATCGAATATTGTTATGGTATAAAGAAATATCGGTATTACAGAGACCGATATTTATATATATCAGCTAATATTTACATTAATGCTTTGTCACCTTATATTTTTGGTGTTCAAACTGATAGCTGTGACGTGACATGCTTCCTAGAGGGTATGACCTAGGCCTCAATATTCTTCTAGTTGGGGACTTTTGTTTAGACATGATCTAAAAAAGGGTCAATATACAGATTTTATTTATTGTAGAACAAAGGGAAAGAAAGGATAGCAATTGAGAGCTGCTTGTAGTTGTATGACTGGTTTGTCTAGCAAAAGAGAAAGGAATATAATTATACTGTAAGGTTGTTAAGTATGACCCAAATTTATAGTGAACGGCTATTTAAAGATCCCACCTACTGAGTTTACGGTTTGACTTTAATATGAATTTTTAGTGGAGCTTAGTGGTGGTAGTAGAAGGATTGGGCCAAAGGGAACTTCATTTTGAACCAGGGACTGGATTGGCGTGGATTTCTTTTTATTATTTTGGGCCCATCAGCTTTACTTTTATGTATAGCGTTTTACTCTAGGGCTTAGAAGGATTTCAAAAATTCATTTTTGTCTGCCTCCTCTTGTAACCTTATTCGAAAATAGAGAAACTTCTCCTTATTTGCTCATGATTTTTTTCCCTTTGGAGTTTTTAATGTAAATTTGGTAATTTGTTGTGCAATTATTTATTATTTTATTGCTGATAATCTCCCACATCGCTAACAAAAGTTAGTTTCACTTGGCATGCATTTACACTAGTTAGTTGTTTTGCTGCGAGATTGCTATATAGCATTCACGTCTTCCACAGGCTACGAGGGAGAGGAACTGTCCAATTCACCTTTGAGAAGGGAGATGGTGCTTTTTCTCCACAAGATGGTGGTGAAGCTAAAAATTCAGCTACAATTCAGGTGTGCAATTGTGTAGGTTGTTTTTTCCCTTTATAAATATAAATATAAATATATTTATTTTTATGTATTTATTTATTTAATTTCTGATTACTAGACGGTTTCAGCATGGATATGTTGCAGGAGATGTATGGTTGAGTCGGCAGAAATATATAAAATCTCAAAGCTAAGAAGAATAACACAAAGACATGAAACTTTCTTCCGTTTCTCCAACCAAAGTTGTATCAACTATAATGAAATAAGATAAAGATCAACTGGTTAATATTATTTATTGGAACCATGGATAAAATTATTACTATTGGTACTAATCACAGCCATATTGGACGATTACATATCAGTAGATGATGCAAAATTTTCTTTGTGAATTACAACAAAAATGAACTGGAGGAAAATTTCGACCAATATGTTGTAATTCATTGTGGTATTAGAAAATATTGGTATCAGACTTGCCCAACACCAATATATTAGCCGTTATTTTGTGAAACTTCTGATTCCACTGATTTAAATATCATCCAATATTATGAATATCAATTAATATGTATCGGTATTAAGCCTCCAGATAATGATATTTTTCGATATCTCGATATGTTGTCGTATTGGTGGCTATATTGTAATTGATCGGCTAGTACGGGTCAGCTTACGATTTTTGAAATATTTTTTTCTAATATATATAATATCAATACGTATTATTTGATATATCCGATACCGATATGATCGTAACCAATACGGATACCAATAATTTCTTCCATGCCTAATATTTATTCCATTATGGGAATTACAATATGAAATCTGCTGCCCTCTAGCAGAAATCTATTGCCTACTGTATCCACATAGCTTCTTCGATGAAATATTTTTTCGTGTCCCGTGTTTATTGTTTTTCTAATTCTATGCTCAATGATCGTGGATATGCTCTCAGGTCGTTATAGATGGTTATTCGGCCCCACTGACAGCAGGGAATTTTGCAAAATTGGTAAGGTACTTGAATTATCACTTTGGCCTTGTGAATTTTGAAATTCAGATGTGTTGTGGAGAGTAGTTCTGTTATGCTAGCTGATGCGGTGTTATGCATTCATTCGCCTTGTTCCCATGTTTGACAATGACTTTAGCCTTGTAAAATTTCAATGATATTTATGCAATTATATTTCTGTCTGGATGTATCATATTTTGTAATGAGCAATGCTACTCGTAGAACTAAATTGTCCAACCTTCATCCAGCTTTATATTTTTTTAATTGAAATTATATTCATCTAATTTTATAAATTTTATATACAAATATTTGTAGAAATCCATTTTTTCTACTTTTGCCTTATATATGTGATGCGTACCTGGATCCGACTTCGAACAGATTCGGATTCTTCTGGATGATCTGAACCGGCTCCGTTCACTGAGTGCGAATCCTGCACACCACTAAAACGAACAAGAGGTCAGCGTTAACGACAGAATGTAATCCCACCGAAAACACTCCGACGCTCAAGTCAGTAAAACAACCTTCAAAAGAATGAACTGAAAAATAGAGAGAGTAATGGGAGAGGGGAAGAGAGTGCTTTGTTCCAGATGTCAGAGAGGCGCAGGGCCTTTCTCGTATCTGGATGGTGGGAAGGCAGAGAACGGCCGTCAAGACTCGTTCGTTGCCTTGGAGTTTGATTGTGTTTGAGAGTTTGGCTGCCGGGAGCCCAAGATTGATCCCCAGAACACTTAGAGTTTTCTGTGTTAATGCAGACGTCAAAGAGCGTGTCAGAAAGCTTTTTTTTCTCTCCCCTGGATGGTGAATCTAGGGCCTCTTTTATGGCAAAGATGGCGATCCTCCTCCTTTGGAAGGAGCGATCGTCCCTATGATCTGCTGCTGGCCTTCCTTTTGGAGGCTGATGCTTGTTGCCCAATTGTGGAGGATTGTTTCCTTCTGAGGCGGCCAATCACTTTCCAAGTCAGTTTCTTTCCTTCTCAGCATGTTACCGTTGGGGTTCCTTGGCTGGCAAGGAGTTGGGAAGATTTGACGCCTTTCTTATTTGAAGGGCGCCAATCTTGCTGATATTCCTTTTGAGATCGTGGAATATTCTTGGAGGGTCGTGGTTGGCCTTTTTATGATTGGTGGGCCTAAACGGGTCAGGCCCGTTACTGTAGAAAGGCATTATTTGGGCCCAATGTATAGGGAGCGGACGGTCAACGTCTGAGTTGACCGTCAGTGGTGTTGGCCGCCTTCGTGGAGAATGAAGGGAGAGCGACGGACGATCAACTGATGGGCCGTGGGCTATAACAGAATAGGCTCATCACTGTTGCAAAGCCTTTAAAGGCCCAACAAAACTGCTTAACGCTGAGTTGCCCATTTGTGAGTAAGTTGGCTGCCAGGACGGTCAACGACAACGTTGACCGTCTTCGGGCCTTCCTGTTTCTGGGCCCATCTTCTTACTGGGCCGTTAGAAATGTTGATTGTCATTCTTGGGCTTCCGTTGACCATCCTTTGGGCCAGCCCATTTTTGGTGTACCCATCACTAGCCCCCCATGCTGGTGGTCAGATTTCTGGCCTCCAGCGTGTTCATGATGGGATGCCTTTTCTTGCCTTGAGGGCCTCGTGGGAATCCTTTAAAAGCGTAAAGGAGAGTTTGACCGGAATTGTTGACCGGAATTGTTGACCGTCCTGGCCAATTCCGGAGTTCCAGAATTGTTGACCGTCCTGGCCAATTCCGGAGTTCCAGAATTGCTGATCGTCTTTGGCCAATTCTAGGAATGATTTCTGCCAGCTTTTGGCCGGACTGCAAGGCAGAAATCGACACGTGTCTTCCTTTGGTTGGGCGGAGATCCTGGTCATTAATGCTCCAGGGATCCGTCCTTTTGCAGGGTCAAGTTAGAAGTCGACACGTGTCTAGATTGACGGCGCCCTTTGAGTGCTTGGCGTTTAAGTTTTCCGTCCGTTTCTTGAAATCAGTTACGCTTCCAGACCTTCGTCTTTTTCGTTCTTATTTCTCAGACGCACTTCTTCAAAAGAAACCCTAAAGCTTCTTCTGATCATGGCTTCTGTGGCTGATTTCTCATCTGATCTGAGAGAGAATGACATCAAAGCTCTGTGCGTCGAGTTTAACATTCTTAAAGGGACGGCCTGGAGTGTCCCAGGCAAGGACGACAAAGCCGCTTTTCCACCGGAGGGCTACGTTACTGTTTATGAGGCTCATCTGAGGAGCGGCCTCCGTCTGCCATTACCGGAGGAGTTGGAGTCAATCATGGCGGCTCTACAAGTGCCCATCGCCCAGCTCCATGCCAATGCAGTGAGATATATTTGTACGTTATGCATTTTTGCCCGGAAGCTCGGCCAGAAGTTTAGGATGTCTGGCCTTAAGGTCATATTTAAGGTGACCCAGGGGGCGGAGTGGATTTCACTCAGCCCCCGTACTGGGATAAAAATAAACAAGGCCATTCACGACTCCCTTAAGAACTGAAAAAATCGGTTCTTCTTTGTTAAAGTGGGAGAGAAGTGGCCCCTTGCGAGGAATTGGGGTAAGGTTCCAGAGGTGCACCTTGGTACACCGTCTGCGACGGAGATCTCTGCCTATGCCTGGTTGACCAAGGCCATACGGCTTAACCCTGACGAGTTTAGAAGGGACTTCTTGGTTTCCCGGGAGGAGACCGAGAAGGCCAAATGGGGGCCGCCGTCACCGATTCAGAAGCCGCACCCTCCGATTAAAATGGTGAGTTCTGAGGTTTCAAAGAAATTGATCATTTGACCAAGATCCTCGGAGGAGGCTACTGAGAGGGTGACTGCTACGCCCTCATCTTCCTCTTCGCAGATCGATCTCGTGGCTCCCGGGATCTGCGGTGGGCCTGGCAGCACTTCTGGAGCGGAGAGGTCCGTTGAGGACAGGCCGGCGGATGCTTGAGGAGTTATTTTGGCCCAACCTGCGGTGAAGGTGGTTCCAGGCGCTGCCTGGATGGAATCGGCGGAGGAGCCAGCTCGCGACATGCCTGAGGGTTCGCGCGTTTATATTGTGGTGCCGTCGACGAGGGCCGATCCACCAGTAGCTGCTCCAAAGGCATCCAGGAGGAAAAAACCCGCCGCGACTACTCCAGTGGCTGCAGGAGAGGAGCCCACCGCTGCCGTTGATGATGATGAGTTTTTGGATCGTATTTTGGATGAGGCAGCGGCGTATTCGGCGCGAGAGGGTGCTCCTGGCTCAACATCTCCGATCCCACCACCAGTTGGACCAGGCCTGGAGTCCAGACCTGTGAGGTCCTATAGGAAGACTTACGAGGTATGACCTCTGCAACGGCTCCCTTGTATTTTTTCTTTATGTTTATGACCTCACACTTTGTTTTTGTCCGGTATAGCCAAGAAGATTGGCCTCAGCTGTCTCCCTGGAAATGGAACAGCGTGATCGCATTATTGCGGACCGGGAGGCTGAGATAGCCTGGCTAGATGCCAAGCTGGCCGCCTCAAGATGGGAGTTCCGCGAGCAGACAGCTGCTCTTGAGGCTGTCATGGCGGGCGTGGAGACGGAGAACGCCGAGCTGAAGGCGGAGGTTGCTCGCCTAAAGGAAGAGGATGGCCAAATGAAAGCGAGCAACAAACGCCTCGCAGATCGAGCCGCCGCCGCAGAGAGCGAACTGGCTACTCGGATGAGCCTCCATGAGGTCGGGGGCGCACTACACGCCCGGCTGTTGGATGGGCTCAACATTGGACGTCACGTCGCGCGGTTGGTCGTTCCTGACTTCCCAGTGGAGTTTATTAATCAAAGGAACCGCGCAGCGCAACGCAAGGAAGATCTGGTAGGAGAGCCCCGAGACAGCCAGGGTGGTCCGCCAGCCTTGTAGCCTTTTGTACTTCCTTTTGTTTTTTGGACCGTATATAATTGTAACATACTTTTGTGAGCAATAAAACGGAAGTTCTTTTCAGTTTCATGTCCACTGTCTTTTATTGCTTCGTGTATGCTTATGTTGTTGCATCGGGCGGCCAACCTGGTTGGCCGGCAACCGTTGCTTGGCTGCCTAAGGGGCTGAGCCCCCAGGCTCGGCAGGTGGTTGCATTAACCAGCCTTGCGTTGTTGTCCAAGTGAAAACTTGGGCAATCAGTGTTAGAGAAGGAACGCTTCTCGTTATTGTTTAACCACGCTATCCTTTCGTCGAGAAGGTTAGTGCGTGGGGTAGCCAACTTGGTTGGCTGGCTGCCTAAGGAGTAAGATCCTTAAGCTGAGCAGGCGGTTGTAAAAACCAGCCTGGTGGCGCCGTGCAAGTGAAGACTTGGGCTGCCAGTGTTGGAGAAGAAGTGTTTCTCCCTTCGACCGTCGTTGACTGACGTTGCTGCTCCCCAAAAGGAGGTCGTCGCGTGTGCAATTCTTGCCTCCTAAGGTTTTTAGACCGCTTTGGGCCACTTGGATGACCAAGATTTAGTACAACCGCTATTGGGCCGCTCGGATGACCAAGGTTTCAGACCGCTCATGGGCCACTTGGATGACCAAGGTTTTAGACCGCTCATGGGCCATCTGGATGACCAGGGTTTCAGACCGCTCATGGACCACCTAGATGACTAGGGTTTAAGACAGCTTATGGGCCACCTGAATGACCAGGGTTTCAGACCGCTTTTTTGGCCACCTAGATGACTAGGGTTTAACGAAAGGGTGAAGATCCTCCCGACTTAGGGGCAGTCTAGGTCGGGTGGATACCTGCAAGGCAAACACAGTTTATACATGCAAAACCTAGGATCCTATATGCTAAGTAAACCTCTTATTTTACTCAATTACACAATCATGCGAATGAATGCACATAGACGGGTTAGTACGTACCTGGGCCTTTTATTGGAACGATTTAGGTGGGTTGCGTTCCACGTTCGTGGGACCAACTTTCCGTCCTGGTTCCGGAGTTTGTATGCTCCGTTGCGCAGGACGGCGGAGACAAGAAAAAGTCCCTCCCAGTTGGGAGAGAGTTTGTTTCTGCCAGCCAGCTTGCCTGTGGCCTCGATGCCTCGTAGGACCAAGTCCCCAACGTCGAATTGCCGAGCTTTCACCTTTTTGTTGTCGTACCGGGCAACTCGGTGTTGGTACGCTGTCGTCCGTATTCTGGCGGCGTCGCGGGCTTCCTCCAGCAAGTCCAAGTGCTCCCTGATTTTCTGGGAGTTGGTCTGTGGGTCGAAGGACTCCACCCTGAGATTTGGAAGTCCGATTTCGACCGGGATTACCGCTTCAGTCCCGTAACAGAGGCTGAAGGGTGTCTCGCGCGTTGGTTCCTTCGGGGTTGTACGATAAGACCAGAGGACGGATGGGAGCTCGTAGCCCAGGAGCCCTCAGCGTCCTCCAACTTAGTTTTTAACCCGTGGAGTAGCGTATGATTTGTGACCTCCACCTGCCCATTGGCCTGAGGGTATGCCACCGAAGTGTGGACCAGTTTGATCCCAAGGCTGGTATAATACTTGGTGAAGCGTTTTTTCAAAAATTGGGTATCGTTGTCAGTCACCACAACCTCTGGGACGCCAAACCTGCAGACAATGCTCTGGCGAAGGAACTCCAGAGTATTGTGTTCTGTGATTTTCGCAAGCGGGGCAGCCTCGATCCACTTAGTGAAGTAGTCGATACCCGCGATGATAAACTTTCTCTGCCCCGTAGCAATGGGAAATGGGCCGAGTATATCAAGCCCCCATTGTGCGAATGGCCATGGAGCCTGAAGTGACTTCAGGTCCGCGGACGGCTGATGGTGAAGGTTTCCATGAAGCTGGCAGTTTTCACATTTCTTCACAAACTCGAGCGCGTCCTTTTTCATCGAGGGCCAATAGTAGCGCTGTCGCATGATCTTGAAGGCCAGGTTTTTTCCCCTACGTGTGATCCACAGATCCCGAGGTGAACCTCACCCAGCGCGTAGTCGGCCTCCTCGGGAGATAGACAGCGGAGATACGGAGTTGAGTATCCGCGGCGATACAACCGCCCATCAACTACTGTGTACCAGCCGGCTGTCTTTTTAATTTGCTTGGCCCTTTCGGTGTCCTCTGGGAGTGATCCGTCGGCCAAGTATCTAAGGTAAGGCGTCATCCAGTTTTCCGTCTCGAAAATCTGCATTGCCTCCTGTTTCTCTATGCTCGGAGTGTTCAGGACCTCCCGCATGTCCCTCGAATATTGCTCTGGGTTCTCGGCAGCAGCTGCTCTAGCCAGCCGGTCTGCCTTCCAGTTTTCGGCTCGAGGAACGTGAGCTAGGGTCAGTCTGTTGAAACCCTGGATGGCCTCCTTTGCCTTTGCCAGGTATCTGGCCAAGGAAGGGTTGTTTGCCTCGAAGCCCCCGTTGACTTGGTTGACGATTAGTTCGGAGTCGCTGTGAACCGCCAACCTCTTGGCAGAGCACTCCTTTGCTAATCGCAAGCCAGCTAGTAGGGCTTCGTACTCAGCGACGTTGTTGGTCGCTGGGAAATCAAGTTTCAGGGAATACTTGATTTCGAATCCATCAGGGGTCGTTAGGATCACCCCTGCTCCGCTGCCACTGTCCGTGGACGATCCGTCCACGTGGAGTGCCCATTCTGGGACCTCGTTGGGTTGTTCTTTGTTTTCGGCGGGCTGTTCCTCGTGAATTGGGGTTGTGGTCTCAACGATGAAGTCAGCCAGAGCCTACGCCTTTATGGCAAGTCTGGGTCTGAATTCGATGTCGAACTCACTCAATTCAATAGTCCACTTTACCAGCCGTCCAGAAACGTCTGGTTTCTGGAGTATACCCTTCAGTGGCTGATTAGTAAGGACCACTATGCGATGCGCTTGAAAGTATGGCCTTAATTTTCGCGCTGCGAAGATAAGTGCCAGCGCCATTTTTTTAGCGCGCGGATAGCGAGTTTCTGGGCCGGTCAATGTTTTGCTTACATAGTAGACCGGCTGCTGGATATTGGATTCCTGGCGCACGAGGACGGAGCTGAGGGACACTTCCGATACTGCCAAGTAAAGGTACAGCTCCTCTCCGTTTTTGGGTGACGCTAACAACGGTGGGCTGGCCAGATACTGCTTCAACTCATTGAAGGCGGTCTGGCAGTCAGCCGTCCACTGGAATAACAAGAAACACATTTTTATTGCTCAACTAGTATAAAGTAATGTTGTTGATGAATTATATTTTCATATCTATGAATAAATTATGAATTTTAATTAACTTATACCTGACATATCATATCCTCACTTTCTAAAAAATAATTAGGCGGAGTTAACTGATGAATTAACAGCCTATCAATCTGAGCATATTATACACACATCTCGATTAAAATTCGATTTAGGGAGCTTTAAATTTAAGCATGAATCATGTTTTGTTTTTGTTGTTTTTCCCTTGACTTTCATATAGAAATTAATGTTGAATTTAATGCTTTTAAGAGATAAAGGGAAACATGGATAGATTTTCAGAGATATGCATGTCTTTTCATTACAAATGCAAATTGTTGTTTTGCTTTCAATTGCTCATGCAAGGACACTGTGAGTTATGCTAAGTAGAATCGGCTATATGAATCTGTAATCATTATTTGACTTAATTTAGCACAATATCTTCTACGAGTAGAATCGATTTTAAATTAATTTCTTTGGATTGCTCATGATTTGATCAAAAATTTTACGAGATCATTTAGGTGATCGACGGGGCATATGACGGCGCAAAGCTCAGTTGTGCCAATCAAGCTATTCTCTCCAACAACAAACTTGATAAGAACAATGGTTTTAGTATTCCTCTAGAAATAATGCCCTCCGGACAGTTCGAGCCCCTATACAGAACTACGTTAAGTGTGCAGGTACACACGTCTTTTAATCAAATCGTGATTGCGATGCTGATCATACGTCTGATATCTTGCCGTCTGATGCCTCTGTTCCTGTATCTTTTTATGCAAGGATGGTGAGCTGCCGGTGCTTCCGTTGTCAGTCTATGGAGCAGTTGCCATGGCTCATAGTGATGTTTCCGAGGAGTATTCATCGCCGAATCAGTTTTTCATCTATCTATATGATAAAAGGAATGTAAGCATGCTCTTTTAAAACCTGAAGTTTAACTCTTTGATGGCAGAAAACTGTTAGAGTTCTTCAATATTTCTAAAGATGAAAATTTCATCATGATAATTTGAACAGTTATAATTCCCAAATAGGTTCAAAACATTGATATAAATATTGGCCAAAATTATAAATATTAGCCGACCCCCAATAGCAATATTTTTTGATCTCGCAATAATACTGCGATATTTTAACATATCAATGATATATTATAATCTATCGGTTGATATTGCAAATATCAGTTGATATGTATTGGTATCGGCCCTCGATACTGATATTTTCTAATACTATGACATATTTAGAGTTTGCTTTAACAAGTCTTCTTGAATATGGACTAATACTGAGTTATCATATGAACATTTTATGTGATTTAAACCATTTTTGAATGGTTGAATTATCATGTATTTTGGGTATCTAGATCTGTGCTTTTGAAATCGATAATATCGAAATCAAAATGTCGGATTGAAGAACATGAAACCGGAATCAATCCAATAAAAATTTAAATATATATCACGTCATGTGAGATAATTTTAATAATATAACGCCTTTGCTTTCTATAGGCTGGCTTAGGAGGGTTGTCTTTCGATGAAGGCCAATTTTCTGTTTTCGGGTACGTCTCCTAACTCTTCTTTTCCCTCGAACCTTTTCGGGATCCAAATGGGAAACTTCTCTGCTGAGGATTTCGATTTTCCGAGACCCCTGATCGGATGTGCTCACTCTCTGTGACCGGCTCGGGTGTGCAGTTACACGACTGTCGGCCGAGAGGTTCTTCCGCAAATTAAAACGGGAGATATTATCAGATCCGCAAAGCTAATAGAAGGCCGTGATCGCCTCATTTTACCTGTTGAAAATTGATGGTTTGCTCCGGATTTGAAGCTTCTCGTTCCCGGTTTTATGTTGGATGGAATTGCTTCTGGTCTCCGGGATGTCGGGTTGAAGCAAATGGTTCGTATCCCTTTCCTTTTCGATCAGCTCTTTCGCATTCGGATCTTAGAGTCTGTGCCTACCATGCTTTTGGAATCGCACCATATTGATCATGATTGTTCATATTTTCCATATATGAGGAGCTTCGTTGCTCCTTTCTTTGAAACAAGAAGCATTGTGTTGTATTTTATATTTAATTATATCAAAATTGTCAAAATAATGAGTC
>JAODPA010013321.1:0-24680 GCA_025585075.1 Nepenthes mirabilis
AAACTAAAAAATCAGACATGAAATCTAAATATATATATGCTTAAGTCATGAGTAATATAAAATATAAATTTAACCGAATATCGAAACAAGGATGTCCGAAAAAAACAGAACAAAAAGGGCAAAGAACGAAAAAAAAGAATATGAATGCACTTATCTCGACCCGGTCCATCACTTTTCTAACTAGCTCAAAGCCAAATTCGAACCCGAAAACCTCGATCTCTCCTTCCTCTCTCTTCTCTCTCCTTCGTGTTGGAAGGCCGGAAGAATGCCCTAAATAAAACCTCACGAGTTTTTATTACGTGGCCCGACGCTTGAGCATCCGGCAGGCACGGGATCTAACACCGTGGCACCACCACGGGCGCCCAGCGAGCTTCCTCCACCACCTCAATCTATGATCTCAAAACTTAATTTTTTCACATGCTTTAAGCCTAATTTTAATTATATTACCTTAATTACTCATAATTACGATATCTAAAATCCGATACCTTACAGGATCTATTTAGTCGTTTATGGTTGTGTTGTCCTCAATTTAAAGGCGGTGATGAAGAAGAAATCAGAACAAACTTCCACATGCTAGAATCAAATTGCAGGAAGAAGAAATGATCAAGAATTATCTGATGTATCAGCAAGATTTTCAATAAATTAAATGCAATATCAGAATCTCATTACTTTCACCAGAAAACAGAAAAGATTCTCTCATCAGATTACCAAAGAGATTAAAATTAGGCCAATTGCTGATAAAGTAAAACACTCTTTAAAGATCCAACTTTCTGTAGAGTCAAGTTGAAAGAGTACTCTCAATCTCTCTCAAACCCACGAGCCCCTTTTCTTTTCAACTATGGTAACCCCTAACCCCTTTTCTTCTCCATTTTGGCACTTTAATTCAGAGATATGAATACTTTAGCAGCAGACATAAGCAGGTTTGCCGATGTTGCAGTCAACATCTATTTGGACAAACCACTGTTGTCACAGTTCATGATAGATGGGGAACTTATCAAAATTGAATGAAGAAATCCCTAAAATATGATCTACTGTAAGTTTGTAGTCCAATTAGATAATGAGGCAAATCCCTAGCTGCATATAGTTAGTTTCATTAGTTAGACACGGGAAGGATAAAGGCTATGCAATAACAAGCCCTAAGGATGCCATCAATATGGTGCTTTGAGTGGGGTGCTACCCTTCACTAACAAGAAGGCCTCCGAATTTCTCTGACAGCTTGATATGCAGCTCTTGCTATTCAAAACACAGCAATTGCTCCCTGAAACATGCAAGGAAAAAGCTCTAGCTGCTCTTGGCACTGTGTTGAGTTGCTCCTCTGTTGCATTGGCTGGTAATTCAGCTGCAAATTCATCTCATCACATGGAAATTAATGAGAAAAAGTATAGTTATACTTTCATCTCCAAGCGCATGTAATTCTCAAAACAATAGGAAATATATCAGTTGAGCAATACTTACGACCAGTTGCTCCATCAGCTAGCGCTTGATGCTTCTTTACTCTTCTCTACAACCATGCCTTTGTCTGAGGTGCTTGCATCACCTGACTCGGGCAGGGTTTCTTGTGGCTGACTGGAGGCTTGAGAGTCTGTAGCAATGCCAAGCACAGCCAATATGGACCTGAAATGGCAAATCCAGCCTGTAAGTCCCTCCACTAAAAATCTAGTTCAATGCCATGTCAATTAACTGCTTGTTTTGCACCAACCTCGGAAGAGTTGATCTCACATTTGGTTGGTTAGCATGAGAAATTAATGGTGCTTTGAGTGCAATATTTTTAGTCAACACATTTTCAAGCTGAGCTGGGGGTAGCTGCAAAGAAAACAGAATAAAGTAGTCAGGGAAAAGCAAAGCCACGTTTGACAAAGATAAAACTAACATGTCTAGTAAATGGATGTATCACAAAGCTGGCTGTCTACTAAGGAACACTCCGATAATGCTGCTGATCAGTATATACCAAATTTGCATCACAATGGTGCTTTTGGGTCAAAGTTATTATATGAGGTTGAACTTTCAACCAATTCAACGTCACTGAGTTTTTATTTATTTATATTTATTTATCTAAGTCTGATTCATCCAGCTAATAATTTTTCACCACAAATTCAGAGGTAAATACTTCCAACTATGAAAGAGCATCCACCACAGTACAACAAGAACACATTGAGCTCATTCAGAAAGTTGGTCCCTCTACAATGAATTGATGAGTCAAAAAGTCATCCTTATCATACTGTGCAGGTAGTTCATCAGAAAGTTCAATTTCCAACAGAACAATACAGGTATATAAGCTGCTATGTCTCAAGTCTCACAACTGGGCTTGACCATAGCAAATAATACTGATGCTGTTGTAGCTCAATGACAATCAGCTACTGTTAAAAAACCATCTCCTACAGTTCACTCTACTGTTATTCTTTCACCGCTTGAGCTCCACTGTCAGTTAGGCCATTTTTCGTCAACAAGTTCAAAGCAATTATGCCCCAGTTTTTACTCTAAGTTCACTTTTATAAACCCTGTCGGTTTGCTAAACATTATCGCATAACATATTATCCTAGAGTCAATCACCGAGCTTCTTTTTTTGTAAAGGTACATTCTGATATTTAAGGTCTATGTCCCATACCCTCTAAAATGGTTTTTATTATTTTGTCTCTTTTATTGATGATTATTCTTACACTACTTGATTATATTAAATGAAAAGTTGTTCATAATTATTTTCAATCATTTGTACCTTTTATCCTGCGTTTTCGAATCAATTCTTCAATTCAAATCTTACAAAGTGATAATGCTCGCGAGTACTTGTCTACTCAATTTATTGTCATTATGTCTCAGCATGGCATCCTTCGTTAAGCATATTGTCTCGATACCCCACCACAAGATGGCGTTGCTGAAAGAACGTATATACATTTGTTAGAAGTTGCTCATGCTCTCCTCTTTCACACAAGAGTTCCTATATTCTTTTAAAGTGAAGCTGTATTGATCACGTGTTATCTCATTAATCGTATGCCATCAGTCATACTTAAGGGTAAAATTCTGCATAATCTTTTATTCCCTACAAAACCCTTACATTGTATCCCACCAAAGCTTTTCTAGTGTGTACGCTATATTCAAGATATTGAACCACATATAATTAAGCTTGATGCCAAATTACTCAAGTGTATTTTCCTACAATATACTCACTTAGAAAGGGTATCGCTATTTTTTTCTCAACTTGGGACGATTTCTAGTGTCTTCTCGTATGTTGTTTTGAGAGTCTACTCTATTTTCATTCTAGTATTTTTCCCCCAACATTCTATCATCTATTTCTGGTGATGAGTTTCTTCTTTATCGTATCACACATCATGGTATATCTTCCCCCATCCGCTGCTGTCTATTTCTCAGGACTACATTCATGGTCTTTATCTGGTGTTTGGTTCCTCCTCCATAAATGCTCATAAGCTAGCCCTTGACGATGCAACCCTCCAATCTAAGATCATACGACTCCTCCAACTAATGGCTTGGATGTTCTGATTTCCGTATAAAAAGGCTATCACAGTTATGCTAAATATCCTTTATCTGCTGCGATTTCTTACCCTCATGTTTTGCCGTTGTTGTAAGGCTTTGTACCTTCCTTGGACTCTATGATTGTGCCCTGGACTATCTTCATAGCAATTACTAATTTTGGTTGGCAAATAAATATGGAGAAGGAGATCACGGCACTTGAGCAAAATAAAATGTGGGACTTTGGTCCCTTCACCAGTTAGAAAGAAATACATTGGTGGTAAATGCATTTACACAGTCAAAGTTAATTTTCATGTTTCACTAGAGCACTTAATGGCCCAACTACTAGCTAAGCGCTATGCACAAACATATGAGGGAGACTATATTGGTACTTTTTCTTCAATGGCCAAACTGACGTTCATATGCATTTTTATATCTCTTGCAACTACTCATAACTAGCTCTTATGCCAACTTGATGTGAATAATGCTTTCCTCTAAGGTAATCTTCAATAAGAGGTTTATCACGAGCAACCACTTGAGTTTGTTGCTCGGGGGAAGTCTAGGTAAGTTTGTTGTCTTAAAAAAATCATTATATTGTTTGTGACAGTTGTCACGTGCTTGGTTTGGTGGATTTAGTGAACAATTCGTGAGTTTGGTCTCATTCATTATAGCAGTGACAACTCAGATTTTTTTCATCACTCTAATATTGGATGCATTCTATTGGCTATTTATATGGATGACATTGTGATTTTTTATAGCAATAATATTAATATTGTCCACCTCAAAATGTTTCTTTAAAATCATTTTCAAACTAAACACTTGGAAAACTAGTGGGATTTTCTTGGTATCAAAGTTGCAAAGTGTCAATGAAGCATCTTTCTCTCATAATAAAAGTACGCCCCTGATTTGCCCTGAGATATTGGCATGAAAGATGCAAAACCATGCTATACACCCATGGCAAAGTAATCACCAAATAATGGGGAGAGATTTGCTAAACCAAAAAATATGGTAGACTGGTTGGTAAATACTTTGCCATAACTTGACCAGATTTTGTATACTTGGTAGGTATTTTGAGTCACTTTATATCCTCTCCTCGTGTTGCACACTTAGGGACAGTCATGTTTATTCTCAGGTACACTGAAAATACACTAGGATGGGGCTTGCATTATAGCAATTATGGTCACACTCAAGTTGAGAGATTCTCTGGTGCTAATTGAGCAGGATCACTTTATGATAAAAAAATCTACCATTGAGCATTGTGTATTCGTTAGAGGATCAAGAAAAAAAACGTGGTTGCAAGATCAAATGCTGAATAAGAATATCATGTAGTGTCATATGTAAAGTAATGTGGATCCGTCAGTTATTAAAGTTGTTTGGATGTAAGAGCACGAGACCATCTCAACTATGGTGCGATAACTAGTAAGCAATATATATTGTGTCAAATTAAATATTTCATGAACGCACTGACCATATAGAGGTAGATTATCACTTCGATCGTGAGAAATTTCAACAAGGTTTCATTATTGTGTCAAATTAAGTATTTCATGAATGCGCTAATTATATAGAGGTAGATTATCACTTCAATCATAAGAAATTTCAACAAGGTTTCATTCAAGTTAAGCATGATAGAGCCAAGGAATAGCTAACTGAAATTTTCACCAAATCTCTTTCTGATACTCGTGTTAAGTATATACGTAACAAGTTAGATATAATTAAAATCTATATTTTAATTTGATGGAGAGTGTTAGAATAGAAAGAGGATGTTCTTTTGAAATATAGGAGGAATATGCTATAAGACATTTTTGGCATATTCCTTTTAAGGATAACTTAGTAATTTACATTATACAAAAATAAGGAAACCCTAACCCTAATGAGAAAGGGTTCTCTCTATTTTTCTCTAATCTCTTTTGCAAGCTTAAATATGCATGTCTCATGATTATTGAAGTTTTATATTTGCATTTTAGAAAATGAAAATTTTAATTAAATAAATTGTAGGTTTTGCTAAGATTATACTAGGATTTTAATCAATCTGTTATTAGAAGCTTAAATACACATTCCTTACTGAATGCTTGATGTTAAACATTTTTCTATAAAATTTGAAATTTTATCATTGTTATTTAGGACATTAATTTCATCATAGTTTCTTTATAAGAGTTGTAAGATTATGCTTGAGATTCGATTAAATTGTTATTAGAGGCCTAAATCTACATATTTTGTGGACTTTCAATTGTTATTTATTTTGCTGAAAATTAATAATTCAGATTATGCTCAGCACTTAGTAGGGTTAAGAAAAGAGATGCTTGGCCTAGTGCTTTGATTAAAGTGTTACTGGAAATCTAAGTAGTACACTGTGACAATTGTGCAATTTTTGATTGCTTTTTTATAACTACTTCAAAATTAATTAGTACTTATTATAAATAGCACTTCAATTTAAAATTTGCCACATCCCTGTATGAATTCCGGATACCTAAGGGTAGTGGGTGAAAATATACTAGTAAGGGAGATCATGGGAGTGATGTGGGATGACATTTTAGCAAACCCATGGAGTGATGTGGGATGACATTTTGGCAAAGCCGTGGAGGGGATATCAATAAATCTAGTGCAAATTTCGTGACATACACTATTAGCGAGAGATCACCAGACTAAAATAACAGTTGGGTTGCAATTAAGCTTCATGTTCCCAAGTTTGAAGTCAGGCAACTCAGGCACAACAATTTGAAAAAGAAATAGAACTAAAGATCAAAGCAGAAGCAGATTCACAGCAAATTCCTTCAGGACATAATAGGTATATCAAACAATTGACAAGCCAAGTAGCTTGTAAAGAAGTAAAATGGTTGGATATAGAGAATGATGAAAACAAGGATGTTCAGTTTGATACGATGAGAAGAGAAAGCATGAGGAATCAAAATGTGTGAGAACAGAGGTACAAATTAGGAGTACATTTGTTCCATTTCCATGGAGAGTGGTAGCATTGGTGGAGGGAGAGAATAAAGAAACGACAATGTCTTGGTCCTACAGTGTTTGGGAGCGGGAACATGCAGCATAAAGCGAGAGGTAATGGAATAATCCTAAGAGCATACAGGCTCGTTTAGCAAAACAAAACCAAGCCTTACACTAAGCAAGAGTTCAGAACAGCCAAACATCACGGAGTCTTTGATGAAGGTTTCAAGCAAAATGTTAGGACAGACGGTTGTTTTTCCAGTGGAGTAATATTCCACCAAATGCTATTGCAGAGTCAATATTATTAGCCAATGTTGTAAATTGCAGTATAATGTGGCGGAGAAAATAAAGGCCCTACTTCGTAATCACTAATGAATGTCTATTTGGCACATGAATACAAATAATTAAAGGATTGGATTGGGTAACAATGAGCTGTCTGAAAGGAAAAGGTCCATCATAAGGGCAATTAGCTCAGCTAGGCAACTCCATATGAATAACATGAGGCTTCTCTATTAGATAGGTTGCACCAAGCATTGTTCAGACCTTTTGGAGGATCTCAGGAAGCGGCTTATGTGGACTATGAGTTAATCCAGTTAAAAGAAAATTACAACTTAAAATCTATACTTCCACATAGGTAATTGACTCGATGAAGATTTTCACAAATCATTGAGTTGTGCCCTGCCATGACATGTTTTGCCACAAATTTCCCTGTGTAGAGTCAATATATCCATAAAGTAAGGGACGAGGGGCATATTCCAATCAGCTGAGTATAACTTTCAAGTTTAGAAGGACTCAAGGTGGCCTAACTTGCTAATGCGGTTACGAGATTTGTTTTTTCAGAATGGTCAACCAAATGATTAAAATTAAATAATTGCTAGTTGATGTAAGGTCCGAAATTTTACGAATCATAATTAAAATAGCAAAGCTAGTATATGTAAAACTAAGATTAATAAACGGTAAAAACACGGAAGCTAGAGGTTCACCTCAGGACATAGTGACGGCACAAAAATTTAACCAGTGGACCCGGTTAGTAATTAGCTAAATTCCGGATAATAAGAAGATAGAACAAATGATAGGACGACAACTTAGTTGCCGAATTCTCAATCGATTAGCAATCAAATTAATTTTGGTTACCAAAAAGATAGCCTACCACCAAATTTTCACCCGATTAGTAACCGAATTCAGCTCGATTGATAAAATATAGCACAAATAAAGTTAAAGTAAAATTTAATATACTTCAGCACACAACACACACGGCAATAGCTGCATGAGCAGATTGGCAGCAGCTGCATCTCGGGCAGCAGCTGGACAACATTAAAATTCAGCTAAATTTCCCAATAATTCAACTCACACACGGCACAAGAATTTAATACACACATGGCAGCCTTCTAATTCAACTGAATTTCCCAAAAATTCAGTAGGAATTTTGCTGCATCAGCAGCCGGGCAGCCTCCAAAATTCAGCATAATTCAGCTGAATTTTTAATAATTCAGCAAGAGCACAATCCACACATGGCACAAGACTTCAACACACACATGGAAGCTCCAAAATTCAGCTGAATATCCAAGGAATTCAGCAGCAAAAATCAGCATGGCACCAACAGCACAAATCAGCAAGATGCTGATTTCAGCACACCTCACCGAAAGTCCAAGAAAGTTGAATAAATTCAACCCCATTTAGCAGCCACAGCCACACGGCAGCTTCCTAAGGCCACCGAATAGCCTAATGAGTCAGCAAAAATTACAAAAAGAATTCAGCAAAATAGGGGATGAGTCAGCCTAATTTTAGGGGACACTAAGCTAGCTCGGAAGCATGCTGGCAGCGGCTCCTTTAAAGAAAGAATTCAGCAAATTTTGGCCACCAAATTATATAAGGCCACGTGAGGGAATAGAAGAGGAAGGGAAAAATGAAGGGAAGCAGAAGGAAGAACCGAAAGGCAGAAAGGAGGAGAAAAACCACAAGAGCTAAGGTTACTCAGCTGAAATTTGGCAAGTGCACATTTGCCTTTCTTTCCTTTGCTGTGATTTCTTGTTAATTCCTTTAAGTATTGTTGATCCAATACTTAAATTCCTTATTTTTTTTATGTTATTACTACTGTATCATCACTTTATAACAAGTAAAAATTGGTTTTAAAGCGATTAAATAGACTGCTGAACCACCACATGCAAATCTGATTTCCGGCACCTAGTTTGGACCAGTTATTGAAAATCAGCTGAACCGGCGACCATCTAGCCACCAAACCGGCTCTAATTCAGTAACCAACTAGCTAAGTCCTTTACTAATGTTGTAAAAATTCGGCCCATGAAAATGGGTTTAATTAACCACTGAACCGGATCCCTAAATAAACACCAGAACCAGCCCCGGCATCCATGCTGATATTGATGCTGAACCTGCCAGCTTGGGAAAAATAGACCGAACCGGGCCCCAAACTGGCTGACCCAGCAGCCCAAACCTGCCAATCCCTCAAGTGCTAAGGTTGAACTATCAACCTATTAATCGGCTGTCAAAATTACCCCGAACCAGTCACTGAACCAGGCTCCTGAACAGTAACAAAATCAATTGAACAATATCCATGTTGATACTGAATTTGTAGCTACTAAACCAGGCCTGAACCGGGCCCCAAACCGGCTGAACTGACAGCTATATTATCCTAAGTGTCTTGAGGTGATGTTGAAGGGTCAACCCGTAAATTTGGACCCAAACTTGTCACTGAATAGGACCCCTAAACAGAAACACAAGTGGCTAACAGCATCCATGCCGATGTTGAATTTGCAACCCCTGAACCAGGCCTTAAACCGGCCGAACCAGTAGCCATATTAGCATAAGTGTCTTGCGGTGAAATTTAAGTGTCAACCCGTAAAATTGGACCCGAATCAACCACTGAACTGGGCCCCTAAATAGCAACAGAACCGGCCCCAGCATCTATGCTGATGCTAAACCCGACAGTTTAGGAAAAATAGACTGAACCGGCCTTGAACCGGTTGAACTAGCAGTCGACCCAGCCAAGTCATCAAGTACTAAAACTTAACTGTCAACCTATGAACCGGTTGCTAAAAATACTTTGAGCCAACCACTAAACCGGACCCCCTAAACTAGTAACAGAATCAGCCCAAGCACATTTGCTGATGCTGAAAATTACAGCCTATGAAAATGAGTTGAACCAGCCCTTAAATAGGCCGAACCAGCAGCCAAATTAGCTTAAGTATATTAAGATAATGTTAAAATATTAACATGTAAAATTAGGCCTGAATTAGCCATTGAACCGGCCCTGAACCGGCCACCAGACCAGCTGAAACATCTTCTTGCTAATGTTAAATTTTGGGTTTCCTGAACTAGCCACTAAACCTGCCCTGAACTGACCGTCAAACCAGATGAAAAGTCCTTGCTAATGCAAGATTTTAGCCTGCAAAAATCACCGTGAACCGGCCCCCTGAACTGGGTAAAATATTAGCCTGAACCAACCCTCTTCTAAAGTGGTTGAAGCATCAATTGTTAATGCTAAATTTTAGGCTATAAAAATTAGTTTGGAATGGCCCTTGAACCTGCAAAAGCAACAATAATTTTAAGCGATAAAAACAGTCCGAACCGGTTACCAAATCAAACCCCGAATCAGCAGCCGAACCGGTTAAATACACATTATACAAATCTTGAATTTTCAACATATGCATAAGCTATTTTGAGACTATAATGCATCTAAAAATTTTATATATGAATATATTACAAAACTTTGATATTTTACTGCATTTGTAATATTTAAATGTTAAATTTTAGCCCTATTTATGAAAGTAAATGGAATCTCTATACAATGTTAAGAAATGTGATTATTTTCTTTCAGAATAGAGAAAATTCAGAAGAAAATTATTTTCTTCCAGAGTGAAAAAAATTCATAATAAGTATCAAAACAAATGTAGAGTTTCCATAAAAAAGTTTGAAAGTACGAATCTGGACCAATGATTAATCAACAGATAGTATATTTTGGCATGTCTTAATATATTATAGTGGAAGATCGTTGTCTGATAAGTATCACTATATGATTTTGGCTTCGTCTACTAGGATTATAAGTTGTACCACCCACCTCGGGATAAAAAAGGAGATTAGGCATTAGATTGTGTGGACTGAACACAATCCACCAACCTCAAAGTGTAAGATGAGGTTAGGCCTTTGATTGTACAGATTGAACACAATCAGGCTTCGATCAACCGTTCTTTTAGCTAGTAAGGCCTATTGGCCTTGGTCTCTAAAGAAAAATAAAAAAAGAAAGTTTTCAGCATGGTTTGAAAGAAAGAATAAGAAAATATCAAGACAAGAAATCAAAAAGAGAATTACATAAGAATTTTGACAATGTTTTAAGTTATCATGTTCCATGATAATCCTTATTCTTACTATTATGTTTTAAGTAAAAAGATTATATGATCATCGTTATATTGTGCTTACTGAGCATTTAGCTCATACTCTTATAATTTTTCTAACCCTTTAGATAATGTACACGAGCCGATGTTAGATGAATAGAAGTGAAGCTTGAAGAATTTAGTACATGTTTTGGGAGACATTATTTGGCTAACTTATATCTTGGGATAGTATGTTCTGTATTTAATTTTATTTTGTGATTGACATTAGATAGGATATGATGTAAAGTTTTGACCAATTTTGATGATTGTCTAAATGACAATATATCTCAGTGATGATTTTGTATCAGATGAGTAAATAGTGTAGATATTTACTACTTCCATAAATTTGTATATGATAGATTTAACATGCATCTTTTCTTATCATGAAGCTGATATCATATTATTGTTAGATGGATGTCAGAGCCACTGATAATGTGGCAAAGTATTTGGATCTTGTGTATGTTGAGATTATCATTTATGTATCGGTAAAAATTAAGTGATTACAGAAAAAGCTCACGTCCCCTTTAATTATAACAAGCAATATTGATGAGTAAAGGGTAATACGTATGAATAAGGTTAATGACGAATTTTAGGACGTAGGACGTCACAGTTGAAGTGCTATGGTTGATTGAATGTAGTATAAAACTTACAATAGGATTCATTTATGAAGCCAAGATCAAAATGAAGATGGCCATCATGGAGCTTTGTCATTACTATAGGAACGTCAAGAAAGTCAATCACCACAGCTGGAACTTTCAACTTCACCTTGAATTGCATGCAGTGGTAAATAATAAAATTTAATGTGAAAATATTCATGTTTACCTTAAGAGTTCAAGTTCAATTATGTGTTTGTTTATCTACTCTATGGAAGAGTGATTAACAATTTCATATTGTTAGGTTACCTTTTAAAACCCAATATAATACAGTTGGAAGCTTTCTGACCATTTGGGGGTATCAGAAGGGGTTAAAATGGTTACTAAAATATAAGAACCTGTCACAGATATCAAATACAACTAATAAATTAAATATATACATATATATTCCTACTAATAAGTCACAAGTAAGAATAAAATCATGGAAAACAATATTTTTATTTATCAGTTATTTATATTTCAAGATAAGAATCATTTAGAATTTACGTTGCACAAATAGTAATTCTATCTAGAAATCCTAGTAAATCATCATTTCTTTTGACTTTAATGTGATATAACCATTTGAAATTGCCAAGTTTAGAGTTGGTTCTATTGCCAAGTAGTGATACTGGATATGTAACAAATTTTTCCCTTTTGACTTCAGATAATTGTTAGTCAGTTCTAATTCAGACCACACCTTTTTCTAAATGAAAGAAAAACTAGAGTACTTTATTATGTAACTCAATTTAGATATAGTGAGGGTAAACATTTTTGTTGTACAAGGGATACCTATGTCATACCAAACCAACCCGATTGCCATCCATAGTCTCAGCCTTTGCGAGCAACTAAATCCTGGGGCTGGGGGGGGGGGGATGGTGGGCAAAGGAGCTTTGTTGCATTATGAAGGAAAAGGTGATAGGAAATCCAAGTAGCAAATTCAACATACCTGAAGCAACACACCAAAAGAATGAGGTTGTGTCAAGAGTGCACATTTGATGAATCCTACCCATAACTTCGGGTATTTCCATATCTACAAAATCATAATGAGCCAAAATATTATTGAGAGACCATACAAGAGAATAGCTTTCCGCATGGCTGGTCAAAGTAATTACCTGCTTGCTCATAAGACGAGAGAGGATCTCCAATATGAAATCTACCTGTAATACGAGTAGAAAATCACGGGTCGCTTATTTGAAAAGGAAAAAAGAAATGGCATAGCTAAATTCTAACTGAAAAACTTTTAATAGCACAATGGGACAAAATTGACAGCAGAAGATGAAAACTCAATTGCTTAAAGGGTTCAAGGAGATAACAAACTTCCATTTTTAAGGGAATTTTTTTTTTTCTGTTACGTAGATAGTATAATACTAGGGAGAACACAGATCAAAGAAAATTTTATCTGTTACATTATATAACATAATATAATTGTAATGAGGAAAAAGATGAAGAAAATTACTAATACACTTGGCACTTCCCCCACTTTAATTAGGAGGTGTTGAGATGGAATTCTCTTCATCTCAGTAGCAGAAGAAGAAAGGAACCCTCTTGCCTCCATTGCTGTTCACAATAATTGCCTTCCTTATTGGGTGAGGATCTGCTTAAATCTTCAGATTGATAATTCCCAATAAAGCAGATTCTATTTGGTTTGAAAACTATATCTATGATTACATCATAATGTTCTATTTTTACTACTAGTGTTCTAAAAAGTTAGAGAGGTCAGAAGCAACCTCCCACATTTCAACAACCAGATCCTAGCATCATTATAAAGTTAAAAAAAAAACAATCTAAAGCAGCAGAAGTCTGCTGGAGTTTGATATTTTCTAATGTACTAATACAAGATTCGTATTTAGCTGTTATAAGCATGGAATAAATATTCCAAGGAAGGTTTATTCCTTGGGAATGATAGCTCCATTTGGTTTGACAATTTTTTGGTGGAAATACTTTTCCTTCATGAAGCTATGAAAAGATGAGTTAGGTGATTCCAATGTTTCCATACTAGAGTTGTGAGTTTGCTTTTGTATTGCACTAACCCACATATATGCTCAACTCTTAAGCAGAGTCAGTGAGTTCAATATTCTTTTGAGAGTGAACGGTTTGTGAGACCTGAAGTTAAGGCTAAAAGGTGAGAATTATGTTACTTGCATGCAATGGACTTAGACTTCAACAAGCATAAGTGGGGCCTTGAATCATTATTACAATCACATTACAAACATGTTATCCAGATAATATACTTAGACGAAGCTTCTTCTGGTACCATGAAGAACATAATCATAGAAGCTGATACATGTAAGCCACAAACAAGTGTCATTAGTCTAGCTCACATACAGCACATCGATACAATTCTTTCAGGAAAACTTGACACCAAGCAATGGACACCAGTGGAGATTACCTTCATGCACTTTTACACCAAAACCATTCATCAGAGTGAGAAAAGTAACACTTTGTCGGTGCAACTAATATAGTCTTTGCTAGTTTTGTAAAGGTATCATAAAGGCAAATCCACACATTGAACTTAAGGATTTGTGGCTAATGTCAAAATCTGTCTATTTTATTGTTCAGGCTATCAGTACAAAGCCCACATTGACATTCACAGTTTCCAAAATATCAAATGTCATCCAAGAGGTCTACAAGCACCAACAGAAGAAAAAACAAAGCCAATTGCAAAAGATGGGTCTGCATATTTGAGTCTCACACCATCCTTGATTTAGAGCAACATCCTTAAACAGGTTCTAAAATCCTCCTTGTCATTGAGATCCTTGTCAGCCATAGTCTACACCTTCCCCCCACTCCTTCCGATTTAAAATATGCATTGTTGCACAGACCTCATTTCATCCCAACCTAGGAAGTATGGACACCTATGGTTAGCATACTAGTACTAGACATATATTTGGCTCAGACACACTCAACACAAGTCAGAATATATATATATATATATATATTGTCAATCTGAACATGATGGGGAAACAAATATTCTAAGGACATGTCAGAAACTACCTTGAGCTCAATTTTTTTTCTGAAAAGGAAAAATAGGCATTCAATTGATGTTAATGTAGCTATGGGTCAATTATGAACAAATTCAAATCATAGTCTCCTAGCTAAAAGAACTAGCGATTCAAACCTATTATCAATTAAAGTTGACAATGTCATGTATCACTTGACAATGTCGCATGTCTGTGCCATGCTTCTTAGTCATCAGCTGTATGGTGCGTTGTGTACTTATACCAGCCCCATTCAGTGTAAAGCACACAAGATTCAAAAAACAACAGATAGCATCAAAGACTAGTGCAAGTAGCCTTTACTAATAAAATTTCAATGCAAGTCTGAACAGCCTAGCTTTTGTAAATCTTGAACATAGTTGCTTCGCACCATAAATTAGCCAGTTTGAGATGAGGATACTTGCACATGTGCATGGCATTTGAACCCTTGAAGAAAATTTAAGAAAATTTTCAGGAAAAGCTATAAGCCTCCAACATATACAAGATGATTATCCAAATGCCAATGACATGGTTCACAACTGCCTTGTTATTCTCTATCTAGAATCTAGGCCTCCTTTGTCATCTGAGATTCTCTTCCAGCATATGCATAACTATTTTTATCTAAAAGTTTTGTTTCCCTGCATTCTTTTTCCATGGGGGAGAAAAAAGGATATCAGTTGTATACCAAGGCAATATCATCCCAAGTGGGGGGAAAAAACACAAGTGAAAAAAAAAATAAAATAGAATAAAAAATTTATGACATAAATATCTCTAAAAGCAGAATTAAAGTTGAATATTGAATGCTGCAATATAGATGAAGTAGAGAGTCCCTAATCACAGTCAAGGTAGATGAAGGGCTGTTTTCACACTGTTAGCAAAGGTCTTGCATTTTTCCATTTCCATACTGCCAACCAAATAGCTAAACACATCTTTCCCCACACATTATCAATCTTTCTGGACTGGAAAACCACATCGTGGCTAAAGCAATCTTATCTGGATGAACCATCAACGTGTTACCTAGAAAAGATATCTCACTAATTGTTCATAATCCTTATTCATAAAATATGGTTGGATTTCATTCATTAGACATCGTACAGTTACCTTATATAGAGAGGTATCTGATTATCACCTTGATCAAAGAACATAATCACTTGATTTGGGGGATGTAATTAAGGAACTACTTCGGTTGCATAATGAGAAGGCACCTCCATTGGGAGGCATTCAAACCAAGCTTGACTTGGTGTCAAAGCCCTTTAACTCATTTACCGATTTTTGAGTTGAGATTCTTCTGATTGTCTCGTGTTTGTGGGCCATCAAAACATTCTTCTTTGATCTGTCAGCACTTTCTAAGTTATAATCTAGGGTTTGTTTCTCTCTGTTGGAAAGTTCTAATATCTTAGAAGTCTCTGGGTATTCTACAGTTTGCTTGAGTAAGGAATCGTGGGGAATTGACTTGACTTGGCACGAAGTCCTCTTGGTAACCGATTCTCATGGAATGGTAGGTGGATCGATTTCTAGCTTCAACCAATTCTTCAACCTCCATCCATGAGCTCTTCTTCTTTGTATGCATTGGCTGGGCAAGAGTTTCCATCATTTGTTTATTTTAAAGAAATACTCTCCCGTCTCCAAACTCACTCTCCAAGAGATTTCATTGATAAAACATTATTCCTATGTGAAAAACTGAGTGATCTTCTCAAAGCTTCAATTAAAAGGAGAGTTGATCATTTTGCATAATTTATCACCAATGAAGGGTGGAATATTTGGTCATAGAAGGCCTTCAAAATCTCAAGTAAGAACTCTATTATTCAGTTTAATGGAAAATATTACTATACTTGAAAATTTTAATTAAAGATGTTTGTTAAAGTTAAGAAATTATGGGAACACATGGATGGATCCATTAAAGCTCCCATTAATCTTAAAGTACTTCAATTGTGAAAAAGTGAGAATGCTCGAGTTATTTCCTGACTGCTATGTTTGGTTGAACTACATATGCTCAACAATCTCGGTTCATCCTACACTTCTATGGAGATGTCGGAATACCTTCGAAGGATTTATTATCAATACAATTCGACATAAAAGTTTCAATTGGAGTTAGAAATTGGTAATTATCGTCCAGGGAACCTATCTATTAAACAATTTTATTCTAGTTTCCAAATTTAATGTAGTGATTATTCTAGATTGGTGCAATATAAGGTTCCCAAAGAGGCCTTAGTAGCATTGCAAGAGGTACATTCCAAAAGGCAACAAGGAAAATTTCAGATGAAGTAAAGATTTGAGTTTGAAAGTATTCGTGTGAGATTGATTAAATGACATTCAATTTTATCCTTGGATGTTTGCTTAAGAGAACTCATGCATGAAGAACAGCTCACTTCTCATCAAAGTCTTCTCAAGATGTGGGTAGTATTGAGATGATTAATGTGGCCTATGTGGCTCAAGGAAAAAGACAATATACAATTATAAGAAAATCGGGGAAATAGCAAAACATTGTTGCAAGAAGTTCCATAGCTATTGCAAGAAGGAATGACACATTACAAAAAATTGTCATGTTGGACCACAAAATCAATGGGCTCCTACTTTTCATACTACTGTTCATCCCACCACTGGGATTGCTTTCTTTGATCCGTCTGTTGCTGTGAGGCCGTCTTCTACTCTTACACCTATATAACTAGATCAAATAATTATTTATGCATCGTCTACCTTGGTCTTCAAGGTTAGAAAAAGTCTCTTACTACTATGTGGTTGACTCTACAGCATCCAATCTCATGATGGGTAGTCTAGAAGCCCAGCATGATGTGTGCAAGAATGAAAGGGAATAGTACATAAGATAGCCGATGGTTGTACTCTTTCTATTACTTCAACAAAACTGTTGGGACTTCTCACACGTGTGCTTATGTCACCTAATTTATCTGCTAGTTTATTTTCATTTGGACAATTAGTAGATGAAAATTATACTACTCATTTTGATTGTAATAATTGTTGTGTAGTGTTGAGCATCGGGACAAGTGATAGTGAGAGAACCTAAAGTGGGACGTTTTTTTCCTCTCCAATCATTTTCCATTCCTCGTTCTATTTCTCAGTTGCTCTAGTATTACTCATAGTAGCCTATTTGTGGTATAAGAAATTGGCACATCCCAATTCTATTAACCTAAAATAGATTATGAAATTTAATTATTTG
The DNA here is from genome assembly GCA_025585075.1 of Nepenthes mirabilis. Lineage (NCBI taxonomy): Eukaryota > Viridiplantae > Streptophyta > Magnoliopsida > Caryophyllales > Nepenthaceae > Nepenthes > Nepenthes mirabilis. Next base: position 17,573 of record JAODPA010013321.1, read on the forward strand.
AGTAATACAATTCTTATTTCTTCCACTAAACTATCTTTCAACCATACATCTTACAAACTAGGTAAAAGCAAATCTCTACCATTTCCTTTATAAGAAAACCGAGCATCTACATGTTTTAAGATTACCTATAGTGATGTTTAGAGAATGAGTCATGTTCCTTCACATGCTTAGTATAGATATTTTATTACCTTCATTGATGATTATAGTCAATTTACCTGAATCTACTTTCTTAGATCTATGGCTAAGGTGTTTTATATTTTTCAAGTCCTTGTAGCCTATGTGGAAACATAATTACCTAAATGCACTACGATCCTATATTCCGATCCTAGTAGTGATTATGTCTCGAGATATTCACTCTTTCCTACAATTGAAGGGCATTATCTCTCAGTGCTCATGTCCCTATAATCCTCGAAAAAATGGAGATGGTGAGCGCTAAAAATTGACATCATTTTGATTTTATTTGTACATTGATGCTTGAATCATATGTTCCAATCTGTTTTGGGGTCAAAGCGTTGTCTACAACTGCTGTTTGATTAATCGACTACCCACCCCAAACTTGCACTTGGTTTCTTCATAATCTCGATTGTTTATTATAGCTCCAAACTATGATTTTCCACGTCTTTGGTTGTGTATGTTGTTCAATGTGCCTTATAGAGAGAGAGAGATAGAGGGAGAGAGAGAGAGAGAGATTTCAATGGCCTATAATTCTTCCAACTAGTAATAGGAGAGGAAGAGAGATTAGGAAAATGCAAAAAGTTATTTTGCCCTAAACAGAAAAGAGGAGAGATCTAACAGCCTATGAATATACCATTTACATTGATATGGAGTTTGCGAGCTTATTTAGTATAATATGGTGGTGTTTTATCAACTTTTTTCCCATGTTATTAATAAAAATCATAGTTATTAGTTAACATGTCCCTAGTTTGCATAACCTACTTTTCTAGAAAAATTGATTGTCATGTGTTAGTGTCATATCCATATGCAGAGCTAATGCTTAATAGCTCCACAGATACTAGGTTACAATCTCATGTTTAAGGTCATAGAGCCATAGGTCCATCAAAAACCACATTCATCCATTCTTTGCAAGTTCTCTGATAAAATCTATCAAACCCAACAGAACCAACTAACCAAGCATAATCTACTCCAGTAATGTATCTGCACATATCCTGCTCAATGATAGTGGTACCAATCAAGTGCAAGCACTCAATGCTCCTTATTGAAACCATTATAATTTATATTTACTCGCCTTACATTAAAAGATGGGACACACTGAAAGACATTTAAAAACTCAACTAGGCAAGAAAAAATCGTACCAACGTTGGGAAAGCACCTATAGCTTGTAATACAGTGCGCATAAACAATAATGGAAGAGGAATCTGCTCAACCTGCAATGAAGAATCCATAATAATTCCCTAAGAAACAACAAAAAAGGCAAAAAGAAAAACTGGGCCAAGAAGGTCTGGGAAAAAGTTACCAAATGATTTAAGACTTTTGCAATAACTTGCTGAGTGAAAAATTGTCTCTGCTCAAAGCAAGCATTACATGCATCTGTCACCTGCCCATAGAAAGAAGCATAAGTTCTTTACAAACTAACAAGAGTGTGCAGACTGAAGGAGAGAAAATGGATGAAAAAAATCTGATTGAAGGGAAATGCCTTTTTCAAAGGAATTCCACCATTATCAGGATCTATCTCATGGATTGCAATTAAAACTTCGCCAGGAGTAAGCACCGGTCCAGAAGGAGTTGAACCCTAGAGCAATTTATATTAAGAAAAAGATAAATATAACATGTTTGAAAGTGTATATCACATAATAAGAAAAAGCCATGGATGCACATGTCAGGTAAACCATGCTCTCATAGCATGTCACCAATTGGGTGAATTCTGCAAGCAGAAACCCTGTAAGCATTAGAAGTCCAAAAAATGGGATGACTAATGCATGCAACATATGCAATTTGCTAGTGGATGTATGCACGAGATGATTTTATATCCTTAGTTTGCGATGAATTTCCTAAACACCTCAATACAATATTGAATGTTGTATGTCACCCAACAATTATAGTACTTCAATAATACAAACTAGAGGTGGAGTCTGTAAGTATTGTGCAGAGAATCATTATAATCATGGCTTAAGAAAATGAAAAGTAAAATGGGCTGCAAGAAATTCAATTTGCACAAGGGCAACAATAAATAATAGAATATGTGTTCTTCATTATGATCACGGATTATGAACTAGAGCAATTTGCTTCCTTTCTTTTTCCATTATTTCTTTTTGTGGTTCTGACCAACAACACATGAAGCAGAATCCCGCTCAAAACAGTACTCCACATAGTATCAAATTTTTGCAAGGAAGCAGTCATATATCCAGAAAATTTATATTTCAAGGACAGAAAAATAGATATACCTGCAGTAGCAGTTCGAGAGCAACCTGGAACTTATCTGCTTGAAGATTAACAAGATGGGGAAAAACCAGTAGAACCTAAAATAAGAACTTAAAACTTATTCTCTAAAATAATAAAGAACTAAGAAACAAGCTAAAGAAAAATAATGAAAATTTGACCAGCTGACTTTTTCGTCATCAAAAGTATACCAAACCACTTGTTTTTTATATGCAAGTTGAAGCAATTCAAATGCACAAAATGTGAAACGCCATATGCGAGACAAAAATGATCAGCTTGTGACATTAGAATTACAATTTCGTTCAGACAGAAAATTTATACCACACATCCTCTGTGTGGTAGGATTACTTACACCAGGAACATATCAGGAGTAAAAGTGAAATGCAGTTATAATATAGAAATATTTGTATTTGATTTAAATAGGACAAGAAAGATAACTTTTTTTTGAGCATATAAAAATTTTCCAATCACACATCCTCACTGTTTTCCTTATTTTCCTTGTCATAATTGTTCAACATTTACGTAGTTATTATAAATCTTTTTTTTTTTTTTGAAAGATCACTGCCATTATATAGTTTGGATGCGTCCGATGAAAACTCAAGAGACATAACATGCTTGAGACTTTGTTGAATTCCATAAAACTTTATCACATCCTTCAGCACATGGTTTTCCAAATCAAACAAGGACAATAGAATCCTATTTCGCGCCATGAAAAGCCATAGGAGATACAAAACCAAGGTTGATTTCACATAAATCTAACTCAACAACTATTAATCAACAAAAAAATAAGATTTACAATACTCAGAGCTGCATGCAAGAGGGTATCACATTTGCATATAAGCTTCAAAGAGAAAGAATATCTAAATGAGAAGACGAAATCTGAGCCAACCTCCTCTTTTGGTAGGAATGACAATACTGGAAAAAGAATCTCTACATCCTGTAACAATTTTTTTCCAAATAAAGGGTGCACAAGTAGAAGTTTTGTTGATAAGTGATAACAAATTGCTCTTATTAAAAGTGAAAAGAAGACAATAAATTATACCATTCTTTTTGATTCGTATAAACTTTTGACAGTAAAAATCAATTCAGGGGATGGAATCGTCCCTTCTGTAAGTGTATGCAAAACCTGTGGCAACATAGAATTGTTGCCCATCAATTATAGAGAAATAATGGGGTTTCACTTTGAGGCTCACATCATAGATGGAAACAAATACCTGCATAAGAAGCTTCTCACTTCCATCAGGTGGATTAGATACGATCTCAAGGAGCACAGGTGAAGAGCCAATGGTGCGTATTAGAATAGGCATATGGCTATCAACTACCTGCATCGTACATCTGATTAGAATGTCAAGCCCATTGAAAAGTTTAGCATATTATGACAACATCTAACTAAGATATAATCCGATACAAATCAACCTGCTTTACAGGCTGTGGTGAGCTTTTATAGATGCTGAATATTTGTCGGAGAAGGGAGTGCTTCTGCCAATCAAAATGAACCAATATTATGGGTCTAACAAGTTCAAATAGAAAAGAAAATAAATTAACAAGAAGGTGACAGATCAATATGTAATCCAACCTTTGTGCACAGGGCAAAATACAATGACATGCATCGGCGTGCCTCAGAGACTGAAGTGGTTGAGATGGTTTCAGAAGTGCAAGAAGGGGAACTATCAGAGTCATCTTTTGCATTTGCTGTTGGTTGCTCTTTTGAAGATAATGCCATGTCACAGTTCTGTGAAAATCAAGAGTACATGTAATCAAATGTCAAAAACCATAATTTTAAACTGTTTAGTACAAAAATGAGCTGTCTAATCATAATCAAAATACAACCTGCACATCACGCATCAGGCAACATAAAGATCTTTTGGCTGTCCTTTGCCCTATGTTTTTTTAATAAAAACTTGATCATGCCCGAAACATAAAGGGCACATTTACTAGATTGATATATAAATTTCTATTTATAATATCCAAACCAAAACATCAGGCCCACACCCATTGCAAGCTCTCACACCTCTTAGCTCTTCAATTACAATCATCACTACTACCTTTAGTCCACGCCAATCTAAAAGCCTTTCAAGTGTAAGTGTGTGTGTGTGTGTGTGTGAGAGAGAGAGAGAGAAAGAGAGAGAGAGAGAGAGTGAGTCTACTATTTATTGATTTCTCTCAACCTCTCCCTGCATATCTTTCTTTTATCCTCCCTGGTAACCTGATCTCTCATCTAGTTTAAGTCTCCAGCATGTTTAAGGTTGGCAACAAGTAATAGTTGCAGGTAATCCTTAGGCTAGCATTGATGAAAAAATAACAAAATCAACACTTATCTGATCGCATCATTAACCATTCTAGGGAGAGGGTGGCAATACAGGCAAATAATCAGGCTAAAGCACTACAGCTGTGATATGTGGTAGACCACCGTCAAGTGAACCAATGAAAACAATGTAGTTCTACTTTTAGAGAATGAGAAGGTAGAAGGATACTTGTTTACTAGAAAAAAACTTTCATTTGAAAGAGTTTGCTTCGTAAAAGCCAGGATGGATGAAAAGAAGCTCTAGTGCTCTATCATCATGCCTCACCAACACAAGCAACTCTAAAGATCCACCATATCATCATTAATACCCACAGCACACTACCACTTCTCTAACCTCACTCTTCCCCCCTCTTGCTTCTTAATTGCAGCATTTACCATTAATACATGGTGTTCACATTATTGGAAATAGAATAGGCATATTGGATGACCGAGAAGGATTTGGAAGGAAATAAATATATTGGTTAATTCCTATGATTCTTGCAATGCCTGAGATTTTACACTTCTGATAATCATGTCATTATTATAATTTGGGTCAATTTATAAAATAACTGTATAAGAAAGACGTGACGAAAATCACATTAAGGGGAATCAAGCCAGCGCCTGTTCTACGCTTGTTTCATGCTCATGCATATTTGAGGTAGTAGCCATATGTTTGATAGGCACCTCAAGGGTGCTCATGTGCATTTGTGGCAGAATGGGTGGCACTCGATGTGTGCCTATGTTGCCACTCATGCACAGAATTAGCAGAATATTGGCATCAGAGCCGTGCCAAATGCAGCACTTGTGTTATGTTGCAATGCTTGATGCCCACTTATTTGGTGCGTGTGCACTGATTGTGATATTTAAGGATGCCTATGCCTCTATCAGTCATTTTATGCAGGAAAAGAGACAAGGATAAAGAGAATAGGCGAGGAAGAAGAAGAGGCGAGAGAAAGAAAAGAAATGAGATTTCAAATATGTTAGATAAGAAGTTAAAGTCAAGTATTTTCAAACCCATTATTTGGTCTATTTCCAAAATCCTTCGATTTCACTTACGTTTCTTGTTTTATGGTACATTCATTTCACACTTTACTTCCCTATACCAAATATTGTTGCATGTATGTGTTTTTCACCAAACATTTTAAAGTTTTGTTTGGTTTTACCGAATGTTTGAAGATTTTGTTCATTTTCACAAAACGAGTGAATGTTTCGAAAATATTATATTTGTATATGAAATTATTTATGAAGAAAAGTCATGAAACTTGTGCATTTAGCCTCATATATGATAGCTCATATAAGCACTCGGTAAGAACTCTGTTTTGATTTGATATAAGTTTGCACTTTCACTTAGGATGAAAAATTTTATATTTGTACTTTTCCAACAGAGTGGAGAAGTTTTAGATATTTGTTATAGAATCCATCGCTTGATTGTTTTTATTGAGAGCCATTATAAGAAATTGCCAAATTATATATTCACATGCCTTAATATGTCACGCACACACCATCAACCTTTACAAAGGAGCCATTAGTCAAAATAATGTCAAGAGCAATGGGGTATAATCAATAATAAGATAAGATATCTATAAACTCAATCATATGATCAAAGGTACCAAAGTCAATGACCTAAATTCTAGAGAACCCTGAGAGATAGGTAATGGGGTTACCGAATTGAAGAAGAGTAGTAACAACATGTCTAGGAGTTGTAACAGGTGTCTAATGTAACAGCGATCAATCATCCATTATTGTGTCTTCCATCAAAAGCACCCAAGACCAAAGTAGTATCCATGAATAATCAACAAACAACTAACTGTAAGGCAAATCTGATGACCAAAACCAAAGTATAAAGGTCACAATCAAAGATTTTGCATAGAAACAAAACTAAAAAAGTTCAGAGAACAAACACAGTAGAAATAGCCATGGTGAAAGTCAGGAGAATATAACCAACTGCAGAGGACAGAGATGTGGCAACCTGCACAACCACAAACAAAGCCACGGTGGCCAATTCAACCGTGGAATCCAAAGAAGCTCTAGAAACCAAACTGAAGAGGAAAACAGAACACACAAAGAAGAAATAGCCCTAGATAAATAGATGTGCATTAGCCTTCCTGTTGTTCAATTGACACCCACAAGAATAAAAAAAAATTCAGGGCAAAAACTCCCTGGTTTGATGAATCAATGAGCTGAAGCATTCAATATGATTTTGTTTGTGAAAAACTAGGTTGTGATTTGGATGAAGAATAAAAGAAACGAAAATATAATTATGGGGTTTTTGAATCAGTGAGAAGAGGCACTCCTGGTGGAGATGCGAGAGGACCAGAGCTTTGACTTCCACCTGCTCTGATACATGTAAATTACAAAAGAGGAAACGATGGGAAACCCTGTACTAGGTTTGGGTCTACATACATACATATATATATATATATATAT
>JAODPA010013321.1:28774-78392 GCA_025585075.1 Nepenthes mirabilis
CTATACAAGTCATATTTTTGACATGTTTAAGGAAATACTTTTGCATGAATATTTAATTTAAAAAAAAAAAACTTTGTAGGTAGCATTTATTTATGAAAATGTTTTTTATTAAATACATAGAAATGTTAGTTGGTCAATTTGGCTAGATTCAGTTTGATTTGGATCTGCAAATAGTAACATGAGCTTTAGGAAATAACTGGCTTGGCCTTAAGTTTAAATCCTTAAAAGATTAATTATTAGGCTTCATATTTGATAGGTCTGATACCGCGGGCCAGCCCAGAATCCGGATTGTAGTGGATCGGCAGCCCATCATGGATGCCTCCAAGCCCAATGCACAGGCACAGGCACAGGCAACACGGCCCAGGTCTGCCCATCGAAGCCTGGACCCCTGAGGTCATCCCTTCTAGACAAACTTGCAGGCGCAACTCGGCAGCACCAGCTCTAAGGCTGCAGCTCATCAACCGACAAGCGGCACAGCACCGCAAAAATACGCAGGCAATACTTGCCATAACCGCCCTAGACAACTTAGTAAATATTCCCAGGACATTGCTAAGGATCATGCATCACCCTAAGACAGCAGTTACGGCTCAGCAACCATACAACACTATAAATACCCCTTCATTCCTGCGGAAAAAGGGGACTTCTCTCCTTCCAACCATGCAGGATTTAATTCTACAAAAAGGGCGAAAGCCACACCCAAGCATCAAGAGCATACTCTCATTCTGTTTTCTCATTTCGATTGAGGACTAATCCAGAACAGATGCGTCCCTGACTTTTAGAGCAACACTCCGATCCAGGCTTGTGATTGCGCAAGTGCCATGCCGGCCCCGAACTCACAACAGATTGGCTGGTGAGGTCAATTTGCGTACGAAGGAAAACGAAGCCCCTCCACTAGCAGCTAAAGAAGAGTTTAACAAGCACTCTCATTGGAGCTTAATCCTCCATCTTTCAAAATTGCTCTTCAGCAGAGTGTACCACTGGAACTAAATCCTCCATCCCAAAACCACTCTCCTACCGAGCGCACCGTCAGAGCTCAGTCCTCCATCTCAAACCCGCTCCCTTGCCGAGCGCACCCATCGGAGCCCAATCCTCCACTTCTAAATCGTTCCCCAGTCAAGCGCACCCACCAGAGCCCAATCCTCCGTTTTTAAGCCACTCCCTAGCTAAGCGCACCTACTAGATCTCAACCCTCCGTAAACACTCAATCCCCCGAACATGCATTTGCGCATCACTTCTTACACATCCTCCTATATTTCTATCTATCTGAGAAAAATTTCTAACTTGAGTATAGGAAGATATATCGGGGAATGAGTTTCTACCATCCTCTGACCTCTTATTTATTAGTTGTGATAGCAGGATCTAAGTTCAATGTAACGAGGACTGGGCCCGTTTCAGCTCGACCACTTGGAAAGATCAAGTGGCTCCCTAACTTATTCGGCCATCCAAATCCAGAGACGCATTATTGGCACCGTATATGGGAACGACTAAAGAGTCTAACCACCACTCCTATCAGAGCGTGAGCCAGCACAGCCACCATAGACATCATCTCTCATGGCCACGACCCCTCCGTGGATAGTCACAAGGACAAACGACCGGCCCCTGAGGTGTAGATGCTCGCCACCTAGAGATAAGTCGTGTCCTTAGAGGCCCTAGATTGTCAGTACCCGCCTGAAGATGCAACGCTATGGGCTTTATCTTCCAACTCCCAAACCTTAGTGTCCAAAAGGAGAAACCGGAGATGAAGACATCATCCTCAGAAGATCCAGTGGCCTAACAACCTCATGGCTCAGCCACGAGCGACAGGGCCTAGCCACGGTCAAAGGGCCGATCGAGTCATGAGATGCAGGATGAAGGCCCAAAGTGGCGTAATCCATATCACTCACATAACGAAAGGAGGCCCCTTGCCCAAGAATAAGTTCCATGTGGCGCCAGCAGACACCTCGCCAACCTAGCCAAGTCATCGTTTGTGGTAGAGATCCGGTCATCACCATCTCCTCGCAGGAGCAGGGAACCGAGCCTGGAGCCCTGCAACCAAAGTTCCAATTCTGTACACTTGGATCACTTCTGCACTTTGTCAAGCCCTAAAGCCTCGTAGATTTCCAGCATGGTGTAGGTAGCAGGGTGGAATGCCCTCTGGGGCAGCAGTGTCCTCGATCACCAACAAGTGGTGTTTCATGCTAGAAGACGCTATCAACACGCCGAGCAACATCTCCCCTCAGTACCTACGGGCCTCATGTTGAAAATGATAGCCCGGCATCCAAATCATGCAGCCGGTTCAACGCGCAGACCCTATCCTTCGGAGCGTAGACACTGCAGGTGCAAGGCCATCGGGTGGAGCAATCAGTCTCCCTCCAGTCCGGGGCCGTTCCCAGCCTTGACAACCCTCCGAAGCGGGGCATACATGCTATGCATCCAAACCAAAAAGCTGGTCCTGTGGGCCCAAGGCACCCTCCACCCCAGAAGATGCAACCGACAATTTTCCGCCAATCACAAATAAGTCAAATGCATCCATGCGGAATGCTTGAGCATCATTTATTACTTATTCTGTTTGTTATGCCAATCATATCAATTTTCGTGTATTTGTATTAATTCAAAGACCTAGACTGCCCCTAACTCGGGTGAACTTCTTCACCCGTGCCTCAACTGGCCTTGACCCGATAAAAAAACTTCAGTTCCAGATTCCGAGCTTCCCAAATGCAGCCAAATATTGAACCTCAATTCCAGCAACCAAGCGGCTCAAACGAGGTCGAACATTGAGGCCCGGGGGGCTTGCGGGCCAAGAGTCGGACCACCCAATCAGGCAGCCATTAAAACCTTAGGAAGCTTTTTAGCATGCGTGCGATAACTCTCTCCCATAAGGACAAGCACCATCAGTTAATAAAGGTTGGCGGACTCGCGGACTAGGATCAAACATATGAAAGCTATAACGTCCCCTAACAAGACCGAGCACCAATGGTTACGTGCGAGTGATGGCCTAGACTTTGCCAAAGCTCGGAAACTGCAGTCATTAAACCCAGTTGGCCGTTGTGAGGCTCACCCATATCTGTGCCATGACATCTTTCCATATGAAAGAGCATAAACAGACAAACGTAGCCATTCAAGCCCGACAACAATAGCTGCAAGGCTTAGCCAACAATCACATTCTTTTGGTGCCACGACCTCCTCATTAGAAGCGAGCACAATCGGGCACCACGTCCATCTAAGCTCGGCAACAATAGCCGCAAGGTTTAGTCGGCGATCGCATTCTCTCAGTGCCACAACCTCCTCATTAGGAACGAGCACGATAGGACAAATGCATCCAGCCAAGCCCGACAACAATGGCAATGATGCTTAGTCAGCAAACAGAATAAATGTCGGGCAAAGACAAGTTAACATAGCTCGAAGACATAAGCAACAAAGGTTGAAACAATCAACCTAGTTTATTAAAGATCCAATATGTACAATTAGGGCATCTGAATGCGTACCAAAGTACAAAACGCTACCTAAACTCGTGGCTAGACCAAGCGACTATCCTATGGTCGGAGGCCCCCCGGTGAGCATGGCACAGCCCCCTTTCCATCTCTATGAAGTCCACCGGGTCAGTGTGATGCCAACCTTTAGCATTTCTCAGATCGATGAAGCTGACATGAAAGCCCGGGATAGCAAAAGACTCAATTCGTTGACTAAAGCAAATGGGTTCCTAGAACCTTTCATCCATGGCACCGCTGACATCATCAGGTCAGAGCCGAGACCTCATCTCTCCTTCAAGCCAAGCATAATCCCTCTAGAGGTCAAAGAGTTGCTGCGGCATCTCCCGAAGCCCATCCCCGAGCAAGACAATCCGATCCAGAGCCCAAGCATTAGCCTCTGACTCGAACCACGCTCGATCGAGATAGGCAGCCCACTCTTCACTCTGCAGAACCTCAGTGACAGCAGCAGTCATTCGACGCTCCACATCCTCCAACATAGCAGGATCTACGCGCACCTAGGACAGCCACAGAATTTTGGCATCCCTCCAATACAGCGCCCTCTCCATCACTTGAAGAGCCTTCTAAACCTACCAAACAAGTGGCAATCAGTCAGAAATGGGGGCAAGTAGGGTCCCTCCAAGGAATGCAAAGTGCTGCCCACATCTACAGCTCGAATGGTCGACTATCTCGAGGCGGGAAGCCACTCGGCAATTGTGACAAAGGCTTCCTTTCTATTTTCAGGAGATCAACTAAGTCAGATTAGCATCGAGCTCCAACTGATAAAGGCGCCAACAGAAAAGTCTAGATTAGCAAACTTTCTCCAAATAGAGCCAAGCCCTCAGCCCTCTGCCTCTTTGGGCACAGTTACTCCGGAAGTTAGCTACTCACTGCTCAGCCTCTCGAAGTGCATCCTCGCAACGAGGCGATCCGATCCAAAGCCCAAGATCTTTCCTCTGTGAGCTTTTGGATCTCTCCCAAGACTCGGACAGCTCACGGTCGAAGTCAGCGGCTCGATCTTAACTCGACGAAACCTCAGCTTCTGGAAACAAGTCAACCAGGAATAACAAACTCGCGGACATTACACTTCTCGCGCAACAGTTTTGCCTCTCTTCCAGCAAACGCGGGTGGACTCATGGCAACACCTCAGGAAGCCATGAAAGTAAGAAAAAAGAAAGAACAAACTGGGGCCAAGCAATTCGCAAAATGAAGGAATGCAAAAGTAGCTAAACGCTAGTGCTTAAATAGCTAACAGCCCAGCAATGGCATCACTTCAGGATATCGAAAAAGCACATCTCCGTAGTAACCACGACACTTGCCCTCATTGCAGAATGCTGCGGCGTATCACTTCACTAGCCTCGTCATGATGATTGACATGACGCCTCTCAACACAGTGCGCTCACAGCTCACTGCCTCAAAACTTCGGTGGCACAGGCAATGATGGCCTGATGCCCCACTTTATTAACATTGCAAACTAACGATGTGCAAACGTAGTAGGCTCGAGGCTGATCCACCCAGCCCATGTCCTAACCAAGTATTCGGGATGACTGACTGTAGGACGGATTGCCAAAAGACAGAGTCGCCAACCGCCCGAACCATCAGATTGTCAGACATTAAGCAACACAAAATAACATTCAAGCAATTTAGCTATTCACACCATGCAAGAACATGGGAGAAGAGTCTCCACCGATCCGGGCTTGTGATTGTGTAGATTTCATGTCAGCTCTGAACTCTCACACCACTTGGCAAGTGAAGATTCATGATGTGAGGCGTAGAAAACCCATCCATTTATAGTTGGAAAAGGAGAACGACTAGCATTAAACCGAGAAGATCATGCTGGCGCCATAGGCTCACCAGCAGCAAAGTATTGAATTGACACCAAATATTACCAAATAGAGCAAAAATCTGCAAGATGTATGGGAAAGGAACATGCGAATGGACCTACACGGAGACATCCCATCATTACAAGTCGGGGATTGAAATTTCAAATCTCCTGGCATAGGTAGCAAGTGATAGGTCCGGTACCGTAGGCTGACCTAGAATCCAAATTGTAGCGGATCAGCGGCCCATTAGGGATTCATCCAAGCCCAGCGCACAGGGCTAGGAGTGCAACCCAAGTCCGCCCAACGAAGCCTGGACCCTTGAGGTCGCCCCTTTCGGACAAGCCTGCAAGCATAGCCAAGCAACGCCTGATTTAAGGCTCCAGCTCATCTGTCGACAAGCAGCACAACACCACATGAATATGCAGGCGATACTTGCCATAACTGCCTTGGGCAACTCAGTAAATATTGCTAAGGGTCACACATTTCCCCAGGACAACAATTACGACTTAGCAAATATTCCCAGAAGGCAATTACCATACAATGACCTCCATGATCGCCTTGAAAAAGGAAAAATACTCACAAACAGCCATGGTTGCCATAGCAAATACCCGCGATCACCGAGACAGCTCAGCAAATTGGTGCGAATAGCTGTTGCCAACCATAAGGCACAAGGAAGACTGAACCAACTCAAACACAATAAATACCCCTTCATCCCTGCAAGAAAGGGGGACTTCTTTGCTTCCAACCAAGTAGGAGCTAAATCCACCAAAACAATGAGAACCACGCCCAAGCATCAATAGCATATTCTTCCTCTGTTTTCTCATTTCGCTTGAGGACTATTTCGGGATGTGTCCCCAATTTTTAAAGCAACACTCCGATCCAGGCTCGTGGTTGCATAAGTGTCGTGCCGGCTCTGAACTCACACACCGCTTGGCCGGTGAGGTCAATTCGCGTACCAAGGCAACGGAAGCCCCTCCACTAGCAGTCGAAGAAGAGTTCAATGAGCGTCCTCATCGGAGCTCAGTCCCCCATCAAACCCACTGAAGCCCAATCATTCACTTCTAAGCTGCTCTCCAACCCAGCGTACCCACCGAAGCTCAACCCTCCGTAAATACTCAATCCACCGAACATGCATCTACGCATCATTTCTTACACATCCTCCTATCTTTCTATCTATTTGAGAAAGATTTCTAACTTGAACGTCAAAAAATATACCAGAGAGTAAGTTCTCACCATCTTCTAACCTCATGTTTGTTAGTTGTGATATGAAAGTTCTAGGTTTGAAATAACGAGAACAGGACCCACATCACCTCAACCTCTCAGGAAGATCAAATAGCTTCCTAACTCGTTCGGTTATCCGGATCCAAGGGCGCACCAATATTTCTTACATAAGTATTATTTTTTAAATATTTTTAATCTTACTCATTATTTTAATATTAGATATTTATATTTTAACATAACATTTTAATATAATTTAAAAAATAAAATATAAAATATAACCATATTCAGGCCAATCCAAATGCCTTGAAGATTGTAAATATTTCACCCATTTGGTTGGACCTGACCAGATTTTGGTCATATCTAGCTGAAAAAAATTCTCATCCTTGGAATGACAATCCTTCACACTTTTCCTTAAAATTGCAAAGAATTTCCCACATTATTTTTCAATTCCAACGATTTGAAACTAGAATTGAAATATAAATTCTGTGTGACACCAAAAACAACATAATTGGAATTAGAAGTTTCATTAGAATCCTAGAGGGAGATGGTCTAACTTCTCTCCACCTTCTTTTCTCCACTCTTTCCTTGTGTCAATCACTTAGCTTAGTCCAAGGTTAACCTTCTCTTTTTTTCCCGATCTTCTCCTCCTTCCACAAGCCTCCATGGTCGAAAAAAGCTCTTTTCTGCCTCTCCCCTAACCTTGTTGATGTCCCGGTTTCTCCAATCTTTCCTCGTCTATCTCTGCATCTCATTTCTCCTCGTCTAATTTGGATACCTCCGTTTCAGTCCACGATGTTCTCACTCCTCGTCTGGATGAGTTTCCTGAGCTCTCTTATTATATTGGAGATCAGATTCTATTATCCAGAGTTTTCAAGGAAAGTTATTCTCGTTGGATGCTAATTAGAAATATAAGGACTTTTCTTCATAAGTGGGAGCCCTTATCTAGACGAGTATTGAACTGTCCAGTGCTTCTCACGCCACTTTGAAGCAAGCTTCTCCATCTTGCATGCCTTCAATTCTAACTTCTATAATAATTTACCAAGGTAATCATCCGGGTTTGATTTCTTTTCCTTCTTTGCTTGCTTTAAAGGGTTACAAGTTTTTTGGCTCCTATCACTCAGCCTCAGTGTGACAATCATAATGATAATAGTTTGTTGGGCAAGCCTAGTCCTCAAAGTTGGGCTCAGACTGTGTTGAGTTCACAAAGAGTTTAAAGATCACTTCTATCATTTCACACACCATGTCGTTGGGTAATTGAACAATTACGCAATCTCGACCTCCAACTAATGTTGCATTATTAGGTGCCAAGACGTGGGAATCTACTTAGGTTGGTTATTTCTTGGGGAAGAAAGTAGTCTTCCCATGGTAGAGGCAATTGTGAAGAACATTTTAGGAAAGCTCGATCTCATGCAGGTTCCTTCTAACACTAGAGAAGCTTTGTTCTTTAAATTGTCTAATCTAGATAACATAAAAAAGTTTTGCGAAGCTGCGAGTATTCCCATGTATTTGAAGGTGTTGTATTCTCGAAGAGTCCAATACAATGAGGTATTTTGGCTCCAATAATCTCTGATTCATTAGTGGACCATTCATCTTGGTGCCTCAATAGAATCAATGAGAATAGGAGCAGGAACATCACTATTTATAGACACCTATCTTGGGCAGAATTCTAGAGTAGCGACAGAAAAAATCCCTTGTTCAGCAGCTTTGAGGTTGTCTAGGACTATACTTGAAAGTCTTCATAAGATTCCTCTTGTTTAAATGTAAGGAGGTACCTTCCATAGAAGACTAATCATATTCTAGGTATGGAGAGAATAAGGATGAGCATAAAATCATTCCTATTTAGGTTAAGTTTCTCAATCTTCCCCTGGAATTCTGGACCCTAGATGTCTTAGCTATGCAGCTAGTGCAGTGGGCATTTCATCATTCCTTGATACTCATACTGAGTCTTCCACTAGAATTGGGTTTGCTCATGTGTATATCGAAGCAAAAGTTAATGCCATCCTCCCTTATTTGGTTGAATTGGTTGTTAATGTGGATCTCAAATCTAGCTTGGAATCTTTTGTCAAAGTATGTTTGGAATATATGTGGAAACCCACCCATTGTAAGACTTGCAATGTCTATGGTCATACTAGTGATGCATGCAAAAAGCAGCCTAAGCAAGTTTTATAACCTGGGAAGCTCCTTGAGCTCCCTGCCAGCCAAGAATGTTAATACCGCATTGGATCCTTTAGTTGTTATCCTTGAGAAGAGCCCCCATCCTTAATGAAGGGTAGTAATGTAATCAATAATGCATTTCCTACCCTCTTGGACGTGGATGTCCTAAACCATAATGGTTTGGAGAGGCATCCATGTGTTTCTTCTAAAGCCAATCCTTTGAGCCGACGTTAGACATTGTTTCTCATAACTTGGTTGTCAATCCTCAAGACCAGGTGATCTCTTCATTGCCAATTGCTTTGGATGATTTGGATCTGCATATTTTGGATAGATCATCTCATGTGGAGGCCTTTCACCAATATAACTCCAATTTGAGGAGAAACTATCCTGCTAAGAAGGTCAAGGCTGCTCTCTCTTCAGATGCTTGCAGATGGATAGTGCGAGAGAAGAACCCCATTTCCAGTGATGTGGAACGTGTCTAGTTGGGTGGAACCCAGGAGAAGTTCATCTACACAATTCTTGTGGGAAGTTAAAGATTATCCACTGTGAAATTACTAATAAAATTAGTAATTCTGCTTTTTTTCTCTTTCTTAGTGTATGGTGGTGATGATGAACATGAGTGTAGATTTTAGTGGGATTCCCTGGAAGCTTATTCTCTATCTAAGCAGACTGTGCCTTAGGCTCTATTAGGTGACTTTAATTAATGCTATGAAAAGCCCTTCCGAAATGGTTGATGGTTTTTTTGAAGAGGGATTATCAGTCTTTCAATGATTACATCATTAGTTGTGGCTTTAATGACCTATGCCATGATAGCTTTTATTTAAGGAGTAATGATAGAGATACTGCTTCCTATTCCATTAGAATGATGGATCGTATTCTGATAGTTTTGGCATGTTCCTTCTCTGCGGTATCTTTGACCATTCACCGTGTCTGACTATGGAAAATGGTTCCCAACATAGTAGAAAAGGTATGTTTAAATTCAATTATTTCCTTTGTTCTCAACCTAGCTTTTATGTTGTGGTTCAGGAGGCTTGGAGCACCAGTATTGCTGGAGTTTCCATGTTTAGAGTGGTGTCTAAACTTAACATTGTAAAAGTTACGCTCAAATCCCTCAACTTGAGGACTGGAAATGTCATAGAGGCTGCCCTCAAGGCCAAGTTGCGCTGGATAGTTGTGTAAGGAAGTTGCGGCTGCACCCCCAAATCAAGTCTTGATTGATAAGGAGAGATGACTTAGGATGGATTATATTGGAGACAAGTCCAATGAGGAATCTCTCTTTAGAAAAAAAGAAAAGATTTATTGGCTCTGAGAGTGACCAGTGCTCCAGTTTCTTCTTCAAAACAGTTGCTGAAAGAAATAATATGAGGAAGATCTTGTCATTGGTGAAAGAAGATGAGTCTGAGCATCTGAGGTAGTTCCTTTCTATCATATTTGCTTGATAAATCTGTCAGGAACTCACTTTTGAATGGAGAAGCTATCAGGCCCTATATTCTTCAATCTATCCCTAAAAATTTCATTGATCCTCAATGATTTTGAGCATCCGAGGTAGTTCCTTTCTATCATATTTGCTTGGTAAATCTGCCAGGAGCTCACTTTTGAATGGAGAAGCTATCAGGCCCTATATTCTTCAATCTATCCTAAAAATTTCTTTGATCCTCTAATTGTCCAGATTAGCAGTGAAGAAAACAAATGAACCTAACTTAGCATTTGGATTCCAAGGCTCTTAGCAAAGATGGCATCACCAGTTGTTTCTTTTAGCAAGACCAGTATATTATTAGGGATCTTATTGTGGATTTTGTACAGAATTTCTTTTCTTCTGGAAAGTTCTTGAGCATATTAATGCTACTATCATTTGCCTTAATCCTAAAGTTCTTACTCTAACAAAGATTTAAGAATTTATGCCAATCTCTGGTTATAATGTGCTCCAATTATTTCCAAAATCTTGGCTAACCAATCAAAACAGTTCTGCCTTTGCTGATCATTAAGAGCCACACTGTTTTCATCCCGGGGAGATGTACAGGGGATAATATCCTCCTTGCTCAAGAACTCCTCAATTGGTATCACTTAGGCAAAGGTCAACCTTGATGCACCCTGAAAATTGATCTGCATAAGACTTATGATACGTTAGAATAAGATTCTTATTTTCTGTAATTGATCTTATGGCTTTCCAGTTGTATTTGTTCACTGGATGGGTCAATGTATCTCCATGCCCTCTTTATCCATCTCCATTAATGGAGAATTTGTGGATTTTTCTTTCATGGTGCTAGGAGACTTTGGCAGGGTGATCCTTTCTCCTTACCTCTTTTTTGTTGTCATGGATGTCCTCCATGGGATATTTTTAGGAAAACTTGTAGGGGCAGAAAATTCAAGTTTTAGTGCAAGTGTAAGAAGACAAAAATGACTATTTTAGCCTTTGCTGATGAAGTGCTGTTATTCTCCTCTGTGGATGCCTATTCTGTCTCTATTCTCAAGGATTGCATCAACCCGTTAGCTGAGTTCTCTAGCCTCCACCTAAATTGCAAGGAAGTGAAATTTTTAATTGTGCCATGATCAGCCTCTTGTTTCTTCTCTTATGGATATTACTGGATTTGCTATAGGGTCTCTCCCAATGTAACACTTGGATGTTCCTCATATTTCTTCTGAATTACAGGTCTTGGATTGTAGACCACTCACAAACATAATTGCAAAAAAATTGGAGCAGGATAACAAATGTCTTCCATTTGGTGGGAGAGTTCTACTTACATTTCTATTCTCTCTACGATCCATATTTTCTAGGCTTCTATTTTTATCCTTCCTAAAAGAATTCTTAAGAAGATAAAGCAATTTTTATCCTTCCATGCTGAGGTGGCTTGAAGGTACATATGTAAGACCAAGGAGGTAGAAGTCCTGAGATTCAGAAATCTATTGGCATGAAATAAGGTCTTGCTTGCCAAACTGTGGAGACTTGTTTCTTCACACAGTTCTTCCATTTGGATTGATTGGGTCCGGTCTTATAGGCTTAGGGATAGGTGCATTTGGAAAATCAAAGTTCCCATAATGCACCATAGAGCGTGTGGAAAATTCTGAACCTAGGGGATGATTTTATGCCCTTTGTTAATCATATTATTGGGGATGATATCTCCACCCATATCTGGACTGATTCAAGAGTAACAAACCTTTAGTTGTTGAGGAACTTCCCTTTAGTCCAACAGTGAAAGTTACTATTGTTGACAATGCATGGTGTTCGCAGGCATGCCTTCCTACATCACCAGTTGTTTGGAATCAAACCACTTGTGGCTCTTTTACAACCCAAAGTGTTTCACGAATTTTTCAACTTGAGGACATTTAAGCTCAATGGGCTGGTCTGGTTGAGGATCCGCATAGTATTCCATTACATTCCTTCATCATATAGTTGGCTATCCAAGAAATGTTGAGTAATAAGGACCAGATCCTTAGATTCTCAAACATCATTCCTCTTTGTTCTTTTTGGGTGATTCGAAATCCATAATCAACTCTCTGCCCTTTCTGTCAGGAGGTTTGGAAATTGTTGAGCTAGGAGTTATTGTAGCTGGACTTTTGATGACTCTTATGAGGATATCTGTTGGGCTGGCCCAAAATGGAAGGGGAAGAATCCTATGTCAATCATGTACAGATTACTTCACGCAGCTGCAATCTATTGTATTTGGTGGGACATAATATAGTAAATTGAATGATACTCAAGTACCAGATCCCACATATGTTGCTAATATTATTTTCAACATGGTGCATCATAAAATTAATACCATCTCTTTCCCACTTGACAAACAATTTCCAGAACCAGGGGTCTCCCAATCAGCTGGCTTCAGTTGAGTGCTTCTAGGTTCCATGGGTCTGAATGACACTGGCCAGTGCTTTGGTTTCTCAACTCCCTAACAGCTTGGATGTTCGGAGTTTTGGTTGATGTTGTCTGCTCAATTTCTTCCCTGTTTCACTTATGGTGGGTATTTTATTAAGGATGGTTGGGTCAACCACCCTATCGTTGGCCTTTCCAGGCAGGTGGGTTCCCTTTTTTGAATATCCTTCTTTTCTTCATTAATTATTTTAAAATCTTAGAAAAAATATAACTGGAATTATTGTTGGAATTCAAATTCCAATTCTAAATTCCAAGGTCAATTTGGCCCTCCAAACATGCCCGAATATCATAACAGTTATATGCTATGATTTATCATATAAACATCTAAAGATGTCAACTCAAGTTGCTTCCCTTCTACAACAAATGCTCTAATTAGCAAAGACGTTTCTTACTATGCAACTCAACAAAAAGAAATCCTGTGGTTCGTACACTTCTCTTCCAGTACACACACAATTTTCACAAATGAAAGAGAGGAGGAGAAAGCTGATATACATTACTTGCAAAGATAAATGGCCAACAACAGAAAGATATGAAAACCTGTAGAGCAATCTTCAGCAAGGCATCACGAACAGTTGGCCTCAGCAATATTAGGCTCCATATAGCACTGAGACCTTGAGTGACTCGATCTCCAAAAGTAAATTCCTTTTCATCTTTAATGCTGTTCTCAGGGGAACACAAGCACTCCAGCAACCTA
Source organism: Nepenthes mirabilis (assembly GCA_025585075.1). Taxonomy (NCBI): domain Eukaryota; kingdom Viridiplantae; phylum Streptophyta; class Magnoliopsida; order Caryophyllales; family Nepenthaceae; genus Nepenthes; species Nepenthes mirabilis. The sequence goes on from JAODPA010013321.1 coordinate 41,984, forward strand.
AAAATTGACTTTGGGAGACGTGGAATTTCACCCAATAATCTGCTTAATGATTTGTCTGAAGCAGGAAAAGAATCTAGAAGTGTTTCTGCCTGGAAAGAATAAACAAAACAATTTTCACCAAACACAAAATAGTGAATTTTTTTCCAGGGAAAAGGCAAAGAAAAAAACAATAAGGATTACTAAACCCATACCACTTTTAGAAGAAACATGTCATACACCGAAGTAGCAGTTGTTGATGAAAAAAAGTCTTGATCTTCTTCTGCCACCCCGTAGAGTCTGTAAAGGACACGCAACGTCAACTCATGCCCCTGAATACATATGGCAATACCATCAGCCGATCCTGTTTGCAAGAAGCTCACGATGAACAACTTCTAGAGATGATACTTCTCCTTCTAATTATCAAACAATCCTGAGCAACACTACAGCAGCAAAACTGAATACACCAAACTCAGTCAAACTATTTGTGGTGATTGAGTGCTTAAAATCCAGTTGATTTAACAAAATTTCCTGACAAGGCCAAGGCCACCATTAGATTTACCAAAGGGGTAAGAAAAGCAAACAAACGAAGAGCCTCAACCTCCAAAGTTTGACAAGTTCTTACCCTGAATTTTTCAATACAAGATTGAATTCATGAAAACATAATTTCAGCAGTTGGTATATCTTTAAAGATCTGAAGAGATGAAAATTTAGATTACTGAATACAACATACCTAGAGAAAGACATTTTAGGAAGTTAAGCAATATCTCACGCCGTGCTTAGTATTGTCCTAGATGATGTGCATATCCATCAATTTAGGAAGTAACATGCACCAAAACAGTGATTAATTGGATTGGTTGGGAGTATTTACTTGATTCAAGCAAAAAATCTATCCTCTGGAACAGCTTTGTAGATGAAGATAAATGAAGCATATCAAAATAACACATGGAACTGCAATCCAAGTACATAAATTACATCCCACCTTAAAAGAAAACAGAAAAAAAAATTGAACAAAGCCAGCTGCCACAATAGCCACTGGAAGAACCCCAAAAGAAATCCAATATTTGAAAAACAAATGAAAATGCCAAAAAAATAAGACTTCATCAGAGCTCAACCCTTTTCTTATTTCACGTTCAACTCAAGCCTATTAACTTCTCTATCTTTCCACCCACCTTTTATGATTAGCTTTTGCAATTACTGTCTTCAAGTTCCTCTAGTCTTCTAGTTTCCACGAAAGGGCTCATGGCTTTTATCTTCATTAACTGAAAAAGACAGAACTCAATCTTTTTATAGTTTCCTCATTTCACACTGAATTAAACCCAGTCCGGGACCTCTAGGAAACTCTGGTGGGGTAGAATCACAATGTATTCATCAAGAAACATCAAATTTCGGATGCACATCTTATTACAAATCCTTTGCTAGAGGTTAAAATCAGATAAGTGTCCCTAGGTAAACAATGCAGACATAGAGAAAGCTTGTGACCATTTTCCTGTAATCTTTGGTGCATCCCCTGTATATCTGGATTTCGTGAGAATTAAGAAAATGAAGAAACAAGGAAATTTCAACAGTTTGCTTCTCACTCATGAACTATTGGAAGCAGGGTGTTTCTTCTCCAGTTCAAGAGGTTAAGTTGCGGAGATCCCCCTTCAACATTTTGCACTAGCTGCCTGTTAAGCAATTCATTTATAGCAGACTGGCTTCAGGTTGTAGAAAAGTTATGTATACCAAACAAAAGCAAACAAAGCCTTTTTTTCCCACCAAGTGGGATTGGTTACATGGATTCCTAGCTATCATTCAGTTATTTCCTCTGCAATATAAAATGTTCAGAAACAACAAGGAAATCACAGAAAAGATGTCATGGTTACTAATCCCATATTTGCCAACAACACTCTTATTCCTGGCAGGCATGGTTGGTAATCCCATGTTTGCTGACACACTATCTCTGGTTTCTTAAAATGCAGTCTGTGTTCTTCAAAGCTGTCAGCAGACATCACGTTAGTTTAAGTGTTTTGACACCAATATGCAACTGCCACAGACCAAACCCTAACTAGCTTAAAATTGTGCAGCATGCACTTTTCATTAGCTAGCACAGTAACCGAATGCTTTGGATTCGTCTCACACATGCCAGAGAGCATGTTATCAAGCAATGAAACAAGCAGCCAAGCACACTAGACTGTGAAAACACCAGAAACAATAACTTTATAAAAAACTTGTAGTTGTCGTTCAAAAATAAGACAAATATTTAGGTGGCCAATGATTCATGTGGAGTGAAGGGAATAAAACAACGAATTTTTGATTCCACATCCATATGCAAGAATCTTTTGGGGAGAGGGGTCAGTCAGTGGGGCATGTTCAAAGACTATTTGCAAATCTTCCATATTTTTAAACCTTGAAATTCATGTTTGGGAAAGATGTCTTTCCAGTGAAGAGTTTGTATACAACTCCTCTTGCCTTTATGGAGGAAAGGAAACAACAAAGCCTCTGAAAAGTGAAGCTTCCAGACCAAATTTTTTATGTAAAAATTGATCAAAATTCCTGGTTTTTAAGATATATCCACAAGACATAAATCAATTAAAGTTTTAGCTTTATTGATAGAATACTATTCAATATGATGATTCCTCTGGCATGCAAATGTAGATCATCCTGATTCATTTTTCACACCCTATTTTGTATTGCTTCCCTCACATTTCCATTTATGTATAGCAGCAACAAACGATTTATTGCCTTAAAATTTGCAATTTGCTTTGCTTATCTCAAAATAAATTGTTGTTATTTTCACCGGTACACATAATTGAGGGAAACAAAAATTAACTTTGTCCAAGGACTGTGGTAGCGACAGATTCAAGATGATAATCAGGACATTAAACACATCAATGATGCAAATATCGCTGTTTTTAACATCTAAGGATTTCCTTGCCCTTCGTCTAGGGGATGCCCTCACTGGCTAATAGAAGACAATGAAACAAATAAGCTTGTTTCACCAATGATGTGTTCAATTTGAGATTTAATCTATACAACAGACAAAGAGACAAAGCAAAAGAAATCCTGAGAATACGCAATTACCTCATGATTAACAAAATCAGAAAATAAATGCATTTGTATAAGTGTCCAAGGATCCAAGTCCAATGGGAACTGCAGAGAGAGAGAGAGAGAGAGTAAATAAAGTGATAAGAGCTTGAAATGTATTGTCAGGAGAAAAACATGACTATTTCAATGAAACATTTGAGCACATGAGACAAGGAAATGCAGCCATATTTCTTCACATAGCTCCCACAAGTGCATTTCTGAATTAATCGTGCTGAAGTTCCTATGAATAAAATTTTTCAGTTTAAATTTATGAATTATGAGAAAGTACACTTTTTATTATGTAATGGGAGGAGGATATTTGTCTAGAGAGAGAAAGAGAGAGGGAGGGGAGGGAGGAATCAAGGAACAAGAAATGCTCCAAAAAAAAAGAATCACAAGAATAACGTGAGATAAAAAACCATTATACCAACAAAGCACTCAAATTTGCATGTGAATTCAACACTGAGCAACCCTAAACTCTTCCAAAAACAGCTACATAAATTTTGCAATTAACAAAATTGGACAGCACACGTTCATGAATATCTTCAACATCATTCTAAAAGTTTGCTTAGGTTATGCTCCTATTGTACCTACCCCCATGAATGTGTTTGCAAGATTGAATAAATTCGAATATAGGTCATGCAGTTGAGTTTCATTTTAATTTATTTGCAAGATTTCTTGCTTTAGAGTGAAAACAGAGAAGAAAAGAGGCCAAAAAGTGAAAGAGAGGAATCAGTAGTGTCTCGACTCCTAGTAATCATTATCAAATAAAATATCAGTCAGGGTAACAAAGACGCCCTAACCAACATATAGTAACAAAACCTATATTGGAGTCTGATTGGAATTACTGTATAAATGGATTTTCGAAAAAGCTATAAATGGGATTTTCCATAAAACCCAGCAAAAACGCTGATTGAGTTTTTTATGTAAGTTGCTTCAGTTTTTGTTAACAATTTCAGTTCAAAATGTTTTTCTATAACCCCTCAAAGCCATGTTGGCTGAAGCTACTATGAAATCAGAATTTAGACCCACTTACCCCAAGAGGGGGCAAATATGTATGCACAACATAATTAAATTCTCACCCAAAGAGATGATTCAAGTAAAAAAAATTAATGATGCTTGATAATTTTAAAAGACAAACATCAAAATTGCGGACAAGTGAGTGACACATAATCTTATTGATGAAGAAAAAATTCAAGAAAGATCTTCTGAGTAGTCATTCGCTAAATGAAAATTTCACAAGAGAAGAGTCAACATACAACATCCGCCTTGTAGACACACTAGACTCAAGCCCATTAATCCCAAAGTCATGACTATTTAAAGAACTCTTCAAATCTACACACTTGTAGCAAAACAAGAACATCTACCTTTTTCCTTGTGAATTATCCCTAACAAACTTGTATGATTACCAGAATACAATTAGTTGAGACATATTAACTGAAGTGCTTAAATCTGTCAGGCAGCTGCATTGTATTTATTCATTTCACACATGTAGTTTGCTTACTCCATAAATAGGAAGCCAAGCCAATGTAACTACTGAAGTGTTGTACAATGAAAAAGTATTGTTCTGATCTGAAAATCAGTAAGTTGTAATTTCTGATTTATAGTTCCTTCCTGAGTTGCAGCAGAGTTTCTCCAAATTGGAGGAACTCCCTCGGCTTTTACCCACTTTCCATATTATTTTCTTGTTACTAAGTGAAAGAACAACCCACTTCCTAACACAACCACCAAATCAGAACACAAAGACAGAATCATAAGAGAAACCTAGACTCTAGACACACTTGGTTGTAAAGCAACTAGAGCATATGTTTCCTACATAAGACAATAACTCAAGAACACCAGGTGAGGATGACAAGAAGTTGAGATATGTTCAATAACAATTCAAAACTTGATTAACAGAGAAAACATCATTATCAAAGAAAGTTCACACAACGTAGAGGTTCTCCTCAAATCCTGTCAAATGCATGACCATCTAAAACCAAATCAAGCTACCTATTCCCCATGTAAAAAAATATCTACTCCCCTACTATACACATTGTTTTCGTCACTAGACTCCAAAGGCATCATTCCTCTGACATATCAAAGCCGTCTTCCTCCACATCACACTCTTCCATCTTCATTTTGATCCAGCTAGCAACAAACTTTAGTTCACATACATCAAAGATGAGCACTGATCATAATATTAGAAGATGCTGTATCAGAAGAATAGTATTGGGAAGGACCACCATCAGTGGCACCATGCAGAAGAGCATCCTACAGTATAGGGTTACATAGAGAGTCAGGAGCAGAGGAGCTATAGACATAAGATTGGCTCTAAGTGAGAGTAGTGGAATCAGCAGCGTACTAAGCTTCACACGATGCTCATCAACGAAGAAGTTAAGCTGCAAAATAAGGCAGTGAATTAAGTCATCAAAAGGTAGCATATGTTTGTTCATGCATCGATACAAGAGAGAATATGCTTAGGTAGGTCGATAGAGTCCCCTTTATGCAAAGCATATATCAATAGGGCTTTGGAAGGGGGGTAAAGAGATCGTGTGAAACTGGATAAAGATCCATACACATGATCCCACAAACAATGATAAGCTTAGTCATGAGATCCAAGGTCAAAAAGCGTGACCATCAAAAGTCATAGCCCAAACAAGCGAGGAAGCAAGTTGGTTATTGGGAGGATTGTTTACACGAAAACACGGATATGTAGCAAGTGTTACTCTAGCAATTCCAAAAATATCGACGAGAACTTTGGAGTAACGCTAAGCAATGACCGGGAAGAAAACATAAAAACTCATTTAATTTTATAAAAGCGTGTGAATATTAGAACAAAATTCACACACAAGACAAAAGGAAGGAAGAATGAGATCACCCAAAACTGACTCCTAATGTCTAGAGGCAAAAATAGATGAAATAGGAGAAAGTGAAGAAAAATTGACCTCCCTTTCTAGAAGAAGAGGGTGGTTGAAAAGGTGGTGGCATAAATGAGTTCCTCCGCATGAATATTTCCAAAAATCATGATATCTCAAGGGATGTCAGTGTGGGCCCTTTAATAGTAGTTTTTGTGCTCATGGTCAACGTTTCTCCGCTAGAGCACATGTTGCACTGACATTGCTTGGTGGCTGTCACACAATTCTCTACTCAAGCAAGTGACGTTTAAACATCAAAAGTAGCCTCCCCGCAAGTTAATGCCCATGCCTTGGTTGAGCCTACAGTAGAAATTGCTGATGCACAACTTATAGACTTTGTTGAAATGCAAATGCAACCAAACAAAAAAACAATTTTTGTTGCCGGTCAAAGTCAGTTAAGTATGGCATCTAGAAAGCAAATGAACAACACATACAGTCAATACAAAGGTGTTAGCCATAAAAGTTGTTCATCCTATTCATTGTAGAGACTTAAAACCTTAAATTTGGTGAAAGGAATGGGCTTTAGTGTGCTTTAGTATATCCCGTAGAAAAGAAAGTCAAACCCAAAGCCACTAGTACCTTCATCTCTTTAATAAATATTGCTCCCCCTTTCTATGAGCCATATTTTGAGATGAACTTTTTTATCATTTTGAATTTCTTGTTGAACTCTTTACTTTGTCATTCCTTCCCATTACTTAGGATGATTTTGAATACAGGTTCAACTTGGCAAGAGTCAATTAACCTGCAATGTCAATTTGACATAGTTAAATTGCACACGTCATCAAGTCTCCAATAGAATATAGTTTCACTGTGTATGGTGTACAGTACCAATTATGATGACATCTCAGGGCAGGCACTCATGTGCATCAAAATTGTAAATACGTTGCAAAAGTATATATTAAAAAATGTTCAAAGTCCTTTTAGTTCAATCATACTCCAAAGATTTTCTCATGATGATACTTGTGAACATTTTTCATGATATTTCAAATAGAAAAAGAATCATGCATGCCCTAACAACTACATGTACCCTAAATTAATTTATGGTGCAACCTAATCTAATGCATGAAAAGCTACTCAGGGAGTAGCACAAACACCAATCGTTTTTCTTAGATTTTCGAATCTAATGCTATCCAAATGTTTTACAAGATTGTTCAATTGGTTTTCAGTGAGAATGTGTTCAAGAGGAACACAAAAATGGTGTCCTATATCCATATGATTAGTCTTGGAATGTTGAATCGAATTTCTAGAGATATTGACACACTTTTGTCATAACAATAAATGACCATAATATCCTATTCAATACCATAATCACTCAACATTTGCTTCATCCAAAGAGATTGAGTGTAACAATATCCAGTAGCAGCGTACTCAGCTACGACAATGGACAAAGATATTGAGTTCTGGTTTTTTACTAAACTAAGCAACTAGATTGGTACAACCATTTAAGCATCCACCAGAATTGTTTGTTCTGTCATCCACATTCTCGGCCAATCAGTATCTAAACATCTGTCATCCACATTCTTGGCCAATCAGTATCTAAACACCTTGCTAGTTCAAGATTGGAATCCCTTGAGTACCAAATCCCATACTCAGCAGTGCCATTGATGTATTTTATGCTAGTTACATGGCGCTCAAATGAAATTCCTTAAAAACAGCTTGGAATCTTGCACATACACCAACACTGAAGTTGAGTCAAGAGTTAGAGCAGACTACAAATAATGCTTCTATAGATTGTTTGATCAATAGTCTTTCCTATAGAATCATGACAAAACTTTACACTCATGTATTAGTGCCCTGTTGTGTTTCTTATTGTCCAACCCATACTGCTTGACAAGGTCTTGTGTATTTCATTAAGGATGTGAAAATAGCATCGTCAATTTGTTTGACATGCATGCCTAGAAAGAAATTCAACTCACAAATCATGCACATCCCAAAAAAAAAAAATAAAAAATCATGCACTCCATAAATAAATGAGCAAAATAATTAGTAGGGGAACCAAACAATAAGTCATCATCACAGACTTGGGCAATAAGTAATCCTCACTACATCTTATGAACCTGGTGCTGTCAACCCCACCTATTGAAAAGCATGGTTCGAAAATGAGCAGTCAGCCTATCAAACAAAGATCTACGAGCTTGTTTCACCCATATAAGGCTTTCTTTACCATGTACACATGATGTGGAAATTTATGGTCAAGGAATCCCCTAGGCTGTTCGGCACATGCCTCCTTTTGAAGAGTCTCATTAAAGAAGGCACTATTAACATCATTTTCTCAATAACTTTTGTGACGGACCACGTCTTAAAACACGTTATTAATCATAATAATAACTTAATATCTTTTAATTATCAATTTCACCAATAAATAAATCATTAAACTATTGGACGTAAACACTCTACAGTCGCCTGTACATAAACAATAACACAATATACACATAATCTAAATATATTGTCACCTCATCTGTGGCTCTGATACAAATTCAAACAATATGACGTCAGTTTCTCATTAAGGAAAGATGTTTGTCAAATTAATCATATACTAGTTTGCGGAAGCAAATAAACTCCATAAAATTTATACATCAGAAATTGAAATCATAACTAGGATATACTATTTAATACATATGTCAACTATTATACATAATCCACATATAACTAATACTGAACTATACAATATCATCCTAAGCATCAAAACTATCCACAACTCCATATCAGTTCCATCATAGTTTGCCACAAAACTCCAACTAGAACTAACAATTAATACAATAAATACTATCCAAAAATAGGTATACAAAATGTCTTCAGAAATATAAACAAAATCTTTCCATCTTCACTCTTACTCATCAGGTAGAAACTCATGAAAATTATCTAAAGGGTTAGTAAAATAGCAAAAGAGTGAGCTAAATACTCAACAAAGCACTATACACAGCAAAGAACATGCATATACATAATCTTAAAATCATATTGTAAGAGGTAGGAATCGTATCGAATGAAATAACATAAATATGAATGCAACCTCCTGGTTTCTTATCTTATTCTTTTCTTATAATTAGTCATCAAAACATGCTTCTAGTTCTTTCTTATTCTTATCTGTCGAAACATGCTAAAAATTCACTTATTTTAAGACCTTACGAGCTAACGAAGCGAATAGTTTAGAAATGGATTGTGTTCGCTTCAACACAATCTAAGGCCACGCCCTCTTATTCAACACTTAGAGGTCGGCGATACATACCTATAATCCAGTAGACGGGGCCATAATCTACCCTTATTTTCCCGCAGGGTAGGGGTAATTTCTTGATTACCACCACAATATCCTAAGGCATGCAAAAGATTATTCTTGGTCAAGTTCCTTACTTCCTTAACTAAGAAAAATTCCGCACTTTGCTTCTGAATTCTTAGTTCTCACCCATTTGGAAAACAATTTATACTTTTCTTATCATATTTGCAGAATTGTCTTTCCTTTTCGTAATGTCTTATACATTTTATTATAACAATTTCATAAACATGAAATTTGATGATAAAACATGACAAAGAAAATTTAGAAAGCTCAATACAAATTTAATAAACATACATCACATAATTAAATATACAGTATATTTTTAGCATATACAGATAACATGCAATAATTTAAAATTAACATCTATGAAACACAAACATGTAGGAAATATTTTTATACATCAAAACATAAAAAGAGTTTCAAAATAACACACATAATTATGATACAAATAACTATATATAAGTTCTTGACACATTTCACAGTAAAATCATGGTAAACCGATAAATATGCAAATTTTTCATACTTTTACTTCAAAATCTTAGCTTATACGAGTATTAGAACAATAATACTCAAAAAAAACGGAAATAAATCACAATAAAGGAAAGAGGGAGCTAAAGGTGCACTTGCCTCAACTTGATATACTGAAATTTTTACTCTAAATACCCTGAATTTAGCTACCCGAAGGCTTTCTCCCTTTTCTATCTCTTCTTCTCTCTCCTTTCGGCCTTTCTCTCTCTTATTTATCTCTCCCTAATATGTTCCACCACTTGGGAAATGCGGTGGAATGAATTCTCAGCCAAATCTTATAACAAGCCCTCACCCAAGCGCTACTCGGGCCGGATCCGGCGCAGATGCTACTGTTTTTGGGGCTTGAGCACCCTATTAGGGCTGCGGCAAACCCAACTCAAGCTCAAGCCCAATTCAGGCACACATCAGGCCCAAATTCAATCCAGCCCAATTTTTTATTCTTTAACCTAATTTTCCATATCCTTTAACCTCCTTTTTAATTATATTATCCTAATTAATTATGGTTAACATAATTGTAGAACTCAGACCTTACAACCTTCTTTTTCCACTTTACAATGCCATTTTTCTAGGGAATAATGGCGTAAAAAACAACTCTTGTTTGATGTCCACTTCAATGCATAAGACCTCAAAGCTAGAATTCTCAAAAAGCTTGACATGATCACTCTTAATTCTAGCAACAAAGCATTCTTTGCTCTGAAGTTCCATAATGAGCACTTATGCTATATCATAAGAGTTAGAATTTTCTCTCAACAGTTAAATCCAAGTGAACCTAATATAGTCATTTGTATCTACGGCCAGTTATGCCACCAACATCATAACCCCTTCAATCAGCTTTCTAAGCCTCATTAATCAAAACTACGCAAACGAACAATAATATAGATCTAGGGCTAGCAACTCACAACATGTAGCTAAAGAAGGATGACTCATTAATCAACATCAAATCAAAGGTAATGAAACAAATCTTTAAAAAAGAATTAAATAGTCACCCTCGATCAACTGAAGCTACAAAATCTGGATTTGGATAATGTGGTTGATGTATGATTAATGTATAATTAGAATTGCGGATAGGGTTTCATTTGAATTTTGCTTGATATTTGCTCAAATATTTGATTTTATTTAATCTTCACTTGAGTTGTGTTCAAGCATGGAAAAAATGGCCAAAACAGTGAAATTAGATTTTGGCTCCATGATCACCTGAGCAAAACTTCAATGGTGTATTTTGCTAGATTTTCATTGGATTTTTGCACAAACCTGGCTGCATGTATTCACGTATGTTTTGTGAGATATTTGGCTAATGCAACTTGCAGACTTCCTTGTTGTGGATCATCTTATAGCTTCAACTTTGCCACGTCATTTTGGGTGGCCAATTAGGCAATTACATGGCCTAAAAGTGGGACCAAAATGAGCTTACTGGTCAGCCCTAGCTATGCAGACATAAAAATGAGAAGGCTTAAGGTGTGTGCTTGAGGTCCTAGTGGTGTATTTGTGTAATGAAGGTGCTTTCTCTACCCACTTTGAATTTAGTTTTGGAGAGCTTTTGCCGAAGTAGAAGAGGAGAAATAAGTGTGTTTGGTGAAGGAAAAAATAGAGTTCTTTGCAAAGTTGATGATTAGAAAGATATTGGAAAGGTAAGTATTTTCTATGGGTTCTACCTTTGTTTTCTGTATTATTTCGTTTGAATTTGGCATGTGTTCCCGCATGTGGTCTCAAGAACATCTGTTTCATTGTACACAAGAAGCCTTTGAAGTGAAATGTCATAACTCCATATTGAATCTACGGTCATATTTCTTCATATTTGCTCATGTTTTGCTTATCCGAGAATTCAGAAATTTTTTAGGAATTTGGGATTTGTTCCTTTGTTAATGTTACACCACATAATTAGAATTTCGTACATCTATACATTGTTATATTTTCATCATAAGAATCTAGTCATAAGAATAATGGAAACATCCATTGCGTAGAGATTTTATTTCACACCTTTAAACCATTGTATTTATTAAATATTATGATGTAGTTTGTGACATGTCTAGCTATCTATATAAGACTATGTTTGGCCCCATAATACCTAGAGTATGATCTTGTCTAATAGGGAAAAACATGTTGACATTATGGCCTTCTTACTAGGCCATGTCAATAGGGCATATACGTTGGCAGATGATTCGAACATTTGAATGTTCATTTGATGGCCTTTGCATTGTCGTTACTTAAACTCTATAGCTATTTGATAGGGTCATTCTATCAATTGCCTTTTCTTTGTAACATTTTGAGCCTTTGTTGTTTTGTTATTTTGTTTATGGATATATTTATTGAGTATTTAGCTTACCCTTACTTCCTCTCATTCCACATTTAACTAGCACTAAAATTGTTATTGGAGTTTGGTGGTTGTTGAAGGCATTTTATAGACCTTTGTTAATCTTATGTGGAGACCGAAGATACTTGTATATTTGTTATATTAAAAATCTTTTCATATTTATAATGCATATGGTATTGTGAGGAACAACGAAATTATGATAAGAATTCAAACCATGAGACAGTAAATTTACATTGTTCACTATCGGGATCGATGCTACATCCACGGGCAACATGACCTTGATTGTTTTCTCAAAAGAGTGCAGGTGATGAAATCACTCCAACCTATATTCCAAAGAACAAAAAAAACCTCAGTCAAGCTCTCCTACACCAAGCTACAACTTGGCCAGCTATGATTGCCTAACACCGAGCTAATGTGCTTGCTAATCTGAATACCTTGAATCAACCACGTTCATCTCCTTAAAAAGACACATGAATTGCACTACCTAGCTAATTATAAGTTTGAATTTCCCTGATAACGTAAATAGCATTCAAAGATTATATTCTAACGCTAATAAGAAGCATACTCCAACAGTCCTTGATGACTGAATTGCATAAACCAATGCTAATATTGATTTCATCAATCTCCGCCTTGACAAAAGCAAGCATTGATCATCAATTCATCTCATTTCCAATAAATCACAATCACGGTACTACACCCAACATGACCAAGACAAGCAAAATGCAAGCAGAACTGCAGAACTTGAATTCATCTCCCGAAAAAATATTCATTAGCATATCAACAAGATTCTCACTTATGAATTTTCAACACGGAATCCACATTTTCCATAACTAATACTCAGAGAAAACAATAACGAACTCAAACATGCTAGGTTTTCAAATGATAGTCATATTTTGTAGAGAGATGGAAAAAACTATGATTGTCATAGAAAATCTGCATGATGCTATGCTCAAGTCCAAGTTTGCGGAAAATTCCAATAGCAAAATTGATTCTTTCCTATCCTTGGCTCCTGCCATGTACTCAGTTTCAATGGTGGATAGGGAAACTATTATCTAAAGCATTAACTTCCAACTGATAGGTCCTTTGGTGAATGTGAAAACATAATGGCCAACTATTGTGAAGTTTCCTTCAAACTCAGCATCAACAAAACCAACTCCTTGAACCTCATTAGCTAAGTGTATTTCTAAAATTATACCATAATCCTAAGAGCCTTTCAAATACCACAGAATCCATTTCACAGCAAGCCAATGTGTTTTTCCTAGATTCAACTTGAAATAGTTGACCACACTTAAAGAATGAGAAAAGTTTGGTTGTGTGCACACCATGAAATAAATCATGCTACCCACAGCACTAGAATATAACAAGCACCATTTCCTCTTTTTTATTTTTAATTTGTACATGGTGTTCGAGTAGTGGACAACTGAAATATGCAACTAAAGTTGTGGAAATGTGTTTAGCCTAATCCATACTATATTTTGATAGAATTTTCTAGATTTTCTTGGTATGAGATAGGAATAATATACTAGCAACTCTATCTCAATGAAATTTCCATACCTAGAATTTTCTTAGCCTCCCCTAAATCTTTCATCTCAAATTATTTACTTGATTGAAATTTAAAGAATAAATGTCAGAAAATTCTTAGTTGCAATTAACATATCATCAACATAAATCACTAAATAAACTCTAGTCAGAAAATACATGCACCATGCAGACCAACTTCAAGTAAAACCATTCTTATCCTTGAACAAATCAAAAGGTTTGTACCACTGCCTCAAATATTGCTTCAAGCCATAGAGGGACTTTTTAAACTTACACACATGCTCTTCTTCGCTTTTGCCTTAGGCCCCACGAGTTGAGACATGTATATCTCCTCCAATTCTCCAGATAAAAATGTGGTTTTCGTGTCTTGTTGCCCAACTTCAAGATCAAACAAAAAAACCAAGCCAACAAAGTATAAAAGGAAGTATGTTTCACAACAACAGAATAGATTTCAAAAAAAACTGATACTTAGCAACCAGTCATGGCTTGTAAGTGTCATTCGGACATACTTTTGTAAACCCATTTGCAACTAACAACTCTTTTCCCGTTAGCAATTTGAAAAGTTCCCAAGTTTTGTTCTTATAGAGGGATGGCATCTCATCACGCATAGCATTCATCAACTTGCCAACCTAGGCATCGGCCACGACTTCTCATAGGTGCTCAATTCTCCAGGTTTAGCAAGCATGGTATAAGATACCATGTTTGGAATTTATTTGGGATTTCTCATCCATTATGATCTATAGTTTTTATAAATTTGCAAATCCTCTTCATCAAACTCAATTTGCATATCAGGAGCAAGATTCTCACCCACCTCAATCAGTACAACAACCTCATCTTCACCCGTTTTGACTTCAACCTACTTTTTTTTAGAATTGTAGTTTATAGCATGGCCTTCTTGTCGAATTTGACATCTTTGCTAGTTGAGGTTTGCCGTGTCTTGGGGGTGCCACAACCTAAAAACTTTAACACCATGCGAATAGTTGAGAAAGATACAGTTCTTTTCTCTTTAGCCCAAGCTTGTTAGTACAGAAATAAACATATATGGGGCAACCAGAGATGTGAAATTGGAATAATAGGACAGTTCACCTTAAGAAATCACGTATGTTGTTTTGAGACTGATTGTTATGCAAGGTGATATGTTGAAAAGATAACAAGTGATATTCATCAATTCTGCCAGAAAGTCTTTCGACAATCTAGCAACACTCACCATACTCGAGCTCATTGAAGTAATATTCTATTCGTGAGCTCAGCAACACCGTTTTGCCTAAGAATCTAAAGTGTTGTCTAATATCAAGCAATCCCTCCTCACAATTTCTTAAACTCGGTCAATGTGTATTCACCTTCATTGTCCATGCAAAATATTTTTATTTTTCTTACCTATCTGTTTTTGAACCGTGGTTTCACACCATTCAAATGTTTCAAAAGCATCTAATTTTGTTCTTATTCGAGCACATATAAAATGAACAACCAGAATCAAAGGTCAAAAAACTTGGTAAATTATCCAAATATGTAGATAAGACAATAACTTTTTGAATCTCACCAAAGCACTTGGCCACGGTAATTGTCTTAGGCTTGCAAACATTGCTCTCCTTTACCTTTAACTTCCAGTAATCCATCTTAATGTGTCGCGATTTTCACATTAATTGCAGTTAATGAACTTCCCGTTCTAGACTTGGATCCAGATCGTTCTAATTTAAGACTTAAAACCAATTCAGCCCCTTGCACCAACACCCAATGCCTGATTTTCTACAATTGGCTTACGATTTCTTTCGACACCCAAAGTTAGTGCAGTTAATAATAATAAGCATGAGATACCGTATAAGTAATAGCATCATCAATTTTAACATTGATGCTGAGCAAGCTGACAAAGTTTGTTGTAATTATTTAAGTGTTCATGAATAAGTACCTCCTTCATACGTGTAGAGTTACCGCTTCGGTTTGTGAGCGACTTAGTCATGAATAGGCTATAGCTCCCCAAATCAGCCAATAGCGTCTCGCAAACTTCTCCTTGGCCATATTATAGAAGACATCATCAGCTAGACATTTCGAATAGTGCATACGGCACAAGATCAAGAACCTCACAATTGCCGTCAGAGGTAGAGGAATTAGATGTTCTTCCATTTAGCATTTCCGCAGTCCTTGTTGAACAAGCAAATCATTCATTGTGATTTGCCACAAACTCAAGTTATTCTAATCATTCATTGTGATTTTCCACAAACTCAAGTTATTCTAATCATCAAATTTCTCTAACTAAAACTTCGCATTTGAAACCCTTGATGTCCAATTGACTGAACACACTAATAACAACTAGTTATGAGTAATAGCAAAATTATGACAAGAATTTAAAGGCACGAGACACCAAATATATGTGATTTAGTCTCGAGTTCAGAGCTATGTCCATGGGCAATAAGACAATAATTTTCACTATTGGAGTGATGGAATCACTTCAATCCAAGTTCCAAAAAAAAGAAGCAACTTGATCAAACTGTCTTACACCAAAGTAGCACTTGGCTAGTTGTGATTTCCTAACACCCAACTATGTGCTTACCAGTGTGAATACATTCAACCAACTGTATTCGTCACTTTAAGTACATATACGGATTATACTACTTAATTAATCACAATATGAGCTTTAAAGATAACATAAATAGCATTCGAGGATTTTAGTCTTCGATTCAATATATTTCTTCTTGTCATCAAGTCATCATGCATGTTTCACAATTTCCATGGAGCAATCATTGCTATGCATCTTCCATTGGCTTCCATTAAAATGAATGCATTATCCACGCATCAATCAGATGGGTCTATTGAATGTCCTTAATGACCGAATTTCATCAACCAAAGTATGTACATTTTAGAAGATTGGACTTTTGGATGATCCTAGGGTAGTTTTAGTTATTAGTTAGATTACATTATCACAGCAAAATCGTGATAGTTGATCATTTGATTTATTAGTCCAGCATCATTATCTGGGAGTTTGTTCTTATGTTTTGTATAATATCTCAGGTATGTCCCAAGCAATCACCAAAGAGAAATCAAAAAAGACTGAAAAGTAATTTAGCAAATAGAATAACGGAATTACCCTAAGTGAGCTAGCCTAACAACTTCAATAGTGAAATCTAGAAAAACATGAGAAATATCTTAAAGGGTCCCAGTCCCAAATATCGTCATGTGTCAAAGATAATTATCAAATAACCAAAAGAATCATCTCTCCTAACCTGTGTTATTTATAACCAACCCAATCCTAATGATGAGTAAATACTTAATCACAATATTGCCCTTAATGAAGAATAATAACTACATCTCTACAGCACCACTTGAGCTTCTGTTGCATGCAGCATAATTGTCACCGAAGTGTTTGTGTAAACTGGTACTAGAGTGTGCA
Organism: Nepenthes mirabilis; assembly: GCA_025585075.1. Classification (NCBI taxonomy): domain Eukaryota; kingdom Viridiplantae; phylum Streptophyta; class Magnoliopsida; order Caryophyllales; family Nepenthaceae; genus Nepenthes; species Nepenthes mirabilis. The sequence goes on from JAODPA010013321.1 coordinate 58,957, forward strand.
TAGTTTGTTACTGAAGGTGCCTGCATAGCTCACCTATGGAGTAAGCGAAGCTCGGTACTCAAGTGTACACACAACTCAAAAAAGTACAAGGAGTATGCAATGGTTGCATGTAGCCCACCAATCGTGTGCCTGCCAATCGGACACTCAAGCATCTTTCACACTGTGCTCACGTGATAGCCTGTCTAGCTACTTCTCCTTGTTGGATCCTCATCAGACAACTTGATCACTTAGGCAAGATTGGCTTACTATCAATAAATTTTGAAGTTGCTTGCAACAAGAGCAAATCTTTCCAGATTACAATGAGATAATATCAAATGCCTCCCAGTTTCCAATGGTAGAATAAGTACTTTACAGAAGGAATAGAAAGCAAATGAGCCTTAATTGGGTCATTCTCAGGGTCAAGACCCACAACCACAAGACAATCAAATACATGTTTTGGGTTAGTATTTAAAATTTAATGCATCACTAGATCAATTGAGCTTAGAAGTTCTGGAAATAATTTGATTCCTGCTACAAGCTATCCTAATAGCTCAGCATAGGTTCACTGCATCACTTGAGTAATCATCTTTAAAATTTCACCCTGCTTCAATATGAGCCTTTGTCCTTGCTTCATGCATCTGAGCAATATTAACTTCCAGAGTAGGTCATGAAAGCTGCACTCCAAATCTTTGCAACTGTATGACATAAGAAAAAGCTACAAGAAATAAATTGCTCCATGGAGTTGAGAAGCCAAGACATAATTAAAACATTCTCCAATTGATCACCACTTTAGAAGAGAATCACAAACTGTTGGATTTTTCTCATCTCCATTGATGTAATCAAGGACTCCTCCCCTTAAATTTACAGTTAGGCCCTGTACCCAACACTAACAGATATATTCTGATCACGGCCAAATTGATAACAGAGGATGCACCAACAGTAGAAACTAGAAACGATGGATACATAATTCAGATGACCAACCCACAACACTGGATCTATAAATAAAAGATTCAGAGAGCAAATAAATGAGGGCACCAAAATAAACAAGACAACCATTTGGTGAATCAGATTTAATTTGGAAGATCTATGGACTTTCACTTGCCAATAGAACCTCCCGTCACTGACATTGCCAGTCATCTCCGGCACTGATAACATATCCAGGCACTGACAGAAATGTGTCTGCAGAAGTCAGCCAATAATATGTTGCAAGTTGCCTGAACCTCTTATACTTTCAAAGTTGTATACAGGTTGATTCAAATTTTACTTGATAGATCTGTTGATTGAACGGGGCAAGAAAGAAAGAAGACTAAAGGGAGAACAAGAGAGAGAGAGAGAGAGAGAGAGAGAGGCAACAAATAGTATTCTTAACACATTTCTTATTGCTCATGTGATTCAAACATTATTTTTTCTCCAAATGTTTGCTAGTTTATAGCAGCTAGCTGGCTAGAGAAAGCCAGTATATGCTACCTAAAGACTTCATCTTTTGCAGCAAAAGAAAAAGGAATTTGCTAAGTTGCCTGCATATTACAATTTTTCACCATTAGCAAATATTGGGCTATATAATGAGCCCAATATATCATTAGAAAAAATTTCAATTTTTCACCGTTCAAATGCCTATATCATTAGCAACCCAAACCAGTGATAAAATGATTTCATTTCTTACAACAAATATTGGGCTAGGTATACAATTCAAACAGTCCTGTTTTAAAATAACAAAAAGAGAAAAAATGTTTCCTGTAGCACTACAACAAGCTAACAAAACAGCTTACTTGGCACTGATTACCATGTATTAAAGCAGGTTCATTACACCAAATTGGACTGTCAAACAAAATAGAAAAGTTATCTTCAGTGGCACTGCAGCAAGCAAGCAGAACATCTTTCTTGGCGTTTGCTACCATATATTGACCCAAGTTCAAGATACTATGTCCAGATAAAAAACAGGAAAAAGATAGATAAATACAAATGACCAACAATACATAGTCTAATTTAGACAAGCAACACTCAGAAAAATTTAGAAAAATTCTACGTAAAAAAGAAGACAGCCTAAAGCAATTGACCGATGTAATTACAATTCCACAAGCAAGCAAGTCAGCTTAAGGAAAACAAATCACCAAGCTACCTCCTCTTACATTATTGAACCAGCAAGACCAAAGTCAGCTCCAGAATTCATGACTATGACGAAGATATTTTAGTTCGATAGAACTCCCAAATAAGGTTACCATTAGAGACTATAGCTGCATGTAGTCCTCACAATGTCCAGTCTCAGATAAAACATCAACTTTCTGGCCGTACATATATAAATAAAAAGATCAACAAATGAAGATGCTGATATGGTATTAAAGAGGTGTATAAGCTCAAACCAGTCTTTCAACCAGTCATAATGCCACAAATGAAAAATGTCACCATCTAGTAACTGTAATCTCTAACCTCCAGACCTCTATTCCTTAAGAAAGTAAATAAAAAGTAATGCTCACGACAAAGTTCCACTCTCATACATTGACATCCGTGGGAGAAACAATTGGATTTGAAAAGACAGAATTATGCATAGATTTCGGTTCTAAAAAAGAGTAGACTAGAGCACAAGGCTTCCCATATTGTGGGTTCCAGGGAGAGTCAATGTGCACAATCATAGCACTGCATTATAGAGAGGTTGCTTCCATGATAATGATAAAGACTATCAATTGCAACCAAAAAAAAAAATGCATGACCTTTAATGCTAATAAGACAATATTAAGAGCATTTGAAAAAGTTAAAAGCAATACCTCAACTCCTAGGTAAGCAAGGAGAGAAATCTGGAGCTCTGAACCTCCTGCAGCAGCTACTTGCTTGTAAGCCTCAATAATGTGCATAAAGGCTTTTTTTTGCATGAGATCCTTGTGATCATCAGAAAGATCAACGGCAGACACTGACATCTTCGGTAAGACAAACTGTTGAATTGACGCAACAGAAGTTTCTGTTGAGTTAATTACACTGTATGCATCTGTCACCACTGCTTTTGGACTGAGTTCCTCAGACCTATCCGTTGATGTTGAAGGAAGTGAATCCAACTGTGATCTTTTCTTGAAGTTTTCATCTCGGATCACATCATCAACTTCGGTAAAGGGCCATGAAGAAGATATTGTCATGTCTGATAATCCAACACTAGGAGTACTATCCAAGCCAGGTATGACGTTATCATTTTCCACATCCTGAAACTCCAATTTAGGAGCTAAATGACCCCCACTTACTTCAGAAAGAAGATCCGTACCAAAAGCTGGTATGGCAGAAGATGGAACAGCTCCCTCAGTCCCTTCAGTTGTGGTAACGCATAGCACATCATTATCGGGCCCACCCAAAGCATGATGTTCCTTTTCTCCTTGATGTCTCTGATGAATCTGTAAATATGAATGATTCAAGAGACCAAGGCAACCTTAATCAAGTTCTAAGAATATCTCATATGTAAAAAGATAAATAAATAAAACAGAAGAAAACAAATGATTGCAGCAAACAAAAAGCATTCATCCATTATATGACCAATGTGTTGCAAAGAACAAAGAAAAGTGACTGGAGTTAAAATACGATGACACCTTACCTCAATATCATCAATATCTTCAAGTTGGACATCCATGGAAAAAGCCATTTGTGAAGAGGTACTAGAAGAAAGGGCATTTGTTATAAAAGACGACAGTTTCCCAAATGGAGTATCACTGTCGAATACATCATGATGAACTCCAATATTTGTAGGCAGATCTTCATCTCCTTCAGCTTTAGGACAACTGGAAGGAAGGTGTATCATGTTGGCTATAACAACTTCAGCTAGTAAGTCGGCAGAGATGCTCGCAGTAAGAATCTCCAAAGATCCAGCAGCTTTTTCACCCTGAGCAACCAAGGCACCAAACAGAGCTACAAGTTGCTGCACAGGTCCAGAATCAGTTTCTCCATGACTGATAGCTTGCTCAGTTGAACTGATTGCTATAGCAGCTACACTAAGATCTGGATTCAACACTTTTTCTGATCCCTCTGAGACAGTAGGCATCAATCTGCTACGTTTTACAGTGGCATCATTATTTTCACTCCTTCCACAGAACTCTTGATCTCCAGACCTTTTCCTCCCCACATTATCGTGCAATGGGTGGCAGACAGCCATTGAAGTGTCCCCATCCTGTCAAAACTTTTGCTAGTATAAGGAAAATCATAACTCAATTTATGTTAAGCTGCCAAGGGCATTTCCTACTGTGGAAAACGAAGATTGTCTTAGGAAAGTTTTCCATCAGAATCTGGAAAATCAATTCAAAGCTTCATGTTTTTCAGCTGGAAAACGGGACGGGGGGGGGGGGGGGGGGGCGGCTGGGGAGAGCAGCACTTTTCAGTTTTCTAACTTGGTATTAAATTATGAAAACTCAAAAAACATCAAAATGACATCTTCCAAAATTTCCTACGGCATAAAAAGGGAGTTCTCCATAGTTTCTCAATATCAGCTTTTATAAGAATTTTTGAGGAATTTGTGATGTGTTTCTAAGAATATGCATATTTTAAATGATATTTGTGACAAGTAAAAAAAGAGATTTCAATTAAATTTCTTAACCAAATTTGTTTGTTATGTTTTTTTCTTGTATTCACTATAAATAGGAATATACATTGTAGAACTTTATATGAAAAGCCAAAAGTATAGGTGTCTTATCGATATTTAAGTTATGGTAAAAATTTTCCTTTAACTTAATTCAATTTATCATATATGCACTATTAATTTTATCACAAAATTGAACTAAGTACATCTTAATAATTTAAAACTCAATTGTTAATCAGAGTTAGTATACCATTAACAGCACACAACTTGTTGACAACTAACTACCGCAGGTAAGGATGTGAACATCCTTAGTATAGACTTGACTCTGGTGTGTTTAAAATTAGACTCAAGCTCAACTCATTAACTTCTTAAGTTCAACCATTACAATTAGAGTTAAAGTATTTGGCAAATTAGAAATGAATATACAAAGTAATGCCTTATTCAAAATTTGATTATCACCTAAAAGAGCTCCTAACATATGCTAGACTCAACTTGTTGTGCTTCTTAAGTAGTTTCCAAATAACCCTTAATCAATAATTTCAAGAAAAAATTCCAGTAACTTGGTTAAATTAACAACCTTAATCAAATGTCAACAGATCAATGTGTAGCTGCTAGTGATCATTAACAAACATTGACGTGTAGAAATTAAATCTTTTCCAGCATAAACAAATGAACATTTTTTTAGCTAATTACAGAAATGGAAGTGGAAAATACAAAACCAAAAACAGAAGATATTTTCCTATGTCCCAACTCAACAGGCCCTAACTTTTTTTCCTCTCTCATGTTTCATTTTTGCTTCTGGAATGGGAATAATGCAGTTACACAAGAAACTTGAGTCAACCAACACACGGATCTAATCTACTATGTAACAGGAGAAATAACCTCAATACTAGATGAACCATCTTTCTCCAGCTTGACGGAACCATTAATCTTGCAGACTTCTTCAGGCGCTAGCTCTGCTAATCCACCCGCTTTCATTTCCTTCAGAGCACCAATTAACCGATCTCTCCACTGCATAAATAAATATTTCATGATGAAAAGGGATTTTGAGCAGGAGAGCACATTCTTGCACAAGGAATCAAACCTCACTTATGCGTTTTCTAAGCCTCTAATAGCAGTGTAATAGCAACGCAAAGTTCCAGTGTGTACATAAAAAAAGTATTGATATCAGGAAGACATTAATTTTAAAATTGTTTTCAATAATGAAATCAATTTATAATAAATAATAAAGAGCATTGAGGTAAAATATGAGGATAAGATATCTGCTCAATATAAAACAAAAACCCATAGCAGAAACCAAGGAAATAAGAGTAGTATTTGCCTTCCAATTTCAATAATATTTCTATTAACGGCACTTCCACACAGGCTCCCAAGTAAAACACCATACTGATGCTAGCAAAACAATTTCATTGCAAAGAGCATATATAAAGGATGATCTAACCTAGACCCTTAAAGATCATCTTCATTCTAACAACACATAAGATCTCCATACTTATCCCTTCCAGAACCATTTGCTATAATAATGTTTCAAAGAAATTGATATACATTGACTGCTCACCTGAGTATGTGAAACACTTATTTTCAAAGTGACCAAGCAGATAAACATAATAGAGCAAGTGTAACAGGTCTCATCACTTGCAATCAAATCACACAAAATTTGGAGACCATGCCATGGTGCTTTGCACGTTCTTGGTGCTATTCTCATTACAAGCTGCAGACCAGACAAAACCTTAGGAAAGAACCTTAGCCTTTTGGATTGGGTCGACTGCAGGAAGAGAATCTGAGTTATTTTAGTTTTTATTTTATAACAAAACAACTAAAATACTTTTCTTAAAAAATTATATTCATTCCAAAATGAATTTTTATAACACTCAAAACAAAAACGAAAAAAAAAAAGCAAAAACTGTTTCTTCATTTTTTTCCTTTTTGTTTTTTCCTTAATATTTTCCTTTCCTTCATATTTTATTTGATCCAACCCTTAGGAATTTCAATTTGTTAATTATGGACAGCATTGATAGTGAACATTACCATAGAGGTGGTGGTCAACAGAAACTATGTTTTTTATATTAAAATATGGCACTGGTGCAATGGTGACTCATAAGACACAAGAACAGTAGTGGTTGAGAGGTGATAATGGGATGGTGATCATAGAGATAAGTGATGGCTGTAAAGAAAATTAAGCACAAAGATTTTCTTTTCCACTGTTAAAAGAAGGGCATGTTGTTCTTAAATCAGTGCTAAGATTGATAGCCGAATCAGTGCAACATTGCGATATCAATGCTAGGTCAGCACAGACTAACATACATTACCAATGTTAGAGGGAAAGGTAGCCACGTGTTAAAAAAAGAAACCATATGGACATTTGACCCAAAACTCAAGAACAACTGAAGAATACCAATATGAAACTTACTGCAAAAAAATAGATACAAAGTCACAATTCAACACCCTCGCTCCCCAGCCCTCCTCCAATGCCCCCAAAGAAAAGAAACATATAAGAGAACAAATGGCTGCCGCAACTGCAATAGGATCTTGCAAGAATAGTATAGTACCATAACAAATGTATGGGTTACTTAATGCTGGAAAGCTTAAGTCCGATGAAACAGGATTTGTAATGTTGTTTTCAGGGTTTAAAGTAGAGAATGGGAAACTTAAAAAAAAGAACGGGATATGAAATTATGGGTTTAAATGCAATTCCATTAAAATGACAATGAATACATGGACTATGGATTCATTTAAAGCTTTTCTTGCATATTGCCATATTGCATGAAACTTGCAAATAAATAGCTACGAGAAAATCATTCATTCTACAGTTATATTATATATTAATTGTGAATGTCACTAAAAATAAAAATAATCAAAGGTTTTTCATTTAGAACTTATCTTGCATTCACCATAGTGCATGAAACATGCAAAGAAAGGAATACAAAATAGGAAACCTAAATATACTATTATAAGACAATTAGCCTAATTACTCAATAATTGTTAAATCTATTAAATGACAAATTACAAAAATATGCCCAAGTATATCTATGAAAAGAACAAAAAGAAAGATCTAGAACTCTCCAATATTACAGTACTATCATAGGCGTTGTAGAAATTACAATTCTCCTGCACATAATTAAAAATATAAACTAATGTGAAAATTCTAATTTTGCTTTTCTCCTCGATCAGTTAAGCCTCTACATCATTACTGGTGATTAAGTGTTCTTAAAGCAGAAAAATGACACCCCAGAGAAAAAAAATTTCAAGGACCTCACAAGGTAGAGATCTCCCCATAAAACCAGTTCTGAAAAGGGGGTTAGGTAAAAAGATTAAGTTCAGAACATCTAAGTCTCTCTTAGCAACCAAAGTAAAATGGCCTTTGTGACCCAAAAAAAAAATGATAATGCAACAAGTGTGTGAAATATGGATAAAATATTGATATCAATTTTTAATAGGATTCATTTCTCATATTTGTTTGATAAAAAAATGCAAGATGAAAAAGGAACCCATCTTTTCGATTAGGAAATGTGAGATAACCTATATTGGACGCGATGGTATTTGTATTAGCCGAATTGGCCGAGATGTAATAGTGTCAAAAGTTGCAGATGCAAAAAACAATTTTTCACATTGTTACCCCAAAACTTAGTGACAAACTAAAATTTGACACTCATTTATAATTTATTACATTTTTGAAGAGCTGTAGTCAACTTTCCAAACTTGAACATGATATCCTTCTTAGTTATTGAAAAAAATATCTGAAAATGTCACTACACATAGATTTAAGCTTCAGGAAAAAGGAAAAAAAAAAAACGAGGTATCATGATGTCAACGATTAGTATTGGGCCTTACCAATTCCAATACTTATATGCAGATATTTCAAATATCAGCTTATACTTTGATTTATAATTAGAAAATTTATCTTCTTCAACGCAACATTTTGATTCCAATTTAGGATGGAAAGATAATCACATCAAGGTGATGTGTTTTTTTTCCTTTTTTTTTTACTACATGGAGATGTATTTAGAGATGCAAAGAACAATAAAATTCTGTGACAACTACAATGCACTAGAAATAGATCAAATTCAAAACACTAGATGAAAAGAAGTTCCTCTAGTGTACTAGCATCCCAAATTGCAATTGTAGACAAATCTCATTCATTGAGCTCATAACTTATATCAAATACGAAAAAATTACGCAATGCATGAATGCTTCACCAGGCTTCAGACAGTCACACCACAGAACACAAAATCAAGAAACAATTACAGGAACCATATACCGGGGTAGCACTTGGATGAGTACACTGCAGGCAGGAAACAAATGCATTCTTCAATGCAAGATGCATTGCACGAACATGTGCAGCAATGACAGCAAAGTTTGAAGGATCCAGACTGAGTAGAACTGGCAGGATACGTCCATAGAAGGAAGGCCTCTTTCTCGCAATGGTGGAAAGGCTGGTAAAATAAACGCAAAACCTCACAATGTCACCGGTACTTATCGATTAAAATAGATCCAAATGCATCCAACATTTAATCAAATAATGATATCTTCCAGTATATTGACAGTACATAACACCAATAAGCAATCTAATAGTCTGAGCCACAATTCACAAACTAAACTTGGAACAAAATATCAGCCAATATTTGATATATCGACCGATATACATTGGTATGTGCACCCTGCTACCGATATCTCTCAATATTGCCACAAAATCATAATAGGTCTTCGTATCGACGATATATCAGCAAATATACCCGATATTTGACCGATATATCAGCCAATACTAATAAGTATTGTCCAATACAACCAATACTTATATAGCCATCATCAACACCAAATGCATTAAGTACAAATGTCGATTACCAATTAATAAGAACAATGATTGTTGACATGCTCTGAGACTTCACAACAGGGAACCGAAGCTGATCAAGCAATAAAGCCAAACTTTGACTGGCTTCAATTGATAAATCTCCAATCTTCAGTAAAGGATGACCTCTACGAATCCACGAGATGTTGAATTTCATTAACATTCCTACAGAATATGCCCCCATCAATATAAATGACTAGGACATTGAGAATTATATATGTGATAACTGCTTAGTTACTTACCTTCAACAACCTGAGGTGGCTCAGCAATGCCATTAGGATCAGGTGTGTACATTAGAATAATGGCTTCAACAAACTTCAGTGCTAGTAGTTTCCTCCCATCAATTCCAAACTTACAAAAACGTGCAATTTATCAGAGATCAACCAAGTGAAACTAAATGTTGATTCTCTTTTATGACATCACATACCTGGAAAGCTAATGAGTATATTTGCTCCTTCAACTTCACCATCCATGCCCAAGCTGATTCAAGTGCATCATCCAGCTCACTTGTGTGCAACCCCTGAATAATTATGGAAAATGAACATACTGAAAATCATAATTTTTGGTAGCGCATAGGGGCATTGAAAACATAGATTATTAGAAAAATTCTGTCTCACACAATGATAAGATAGTCAACATTTTCCATGGGCATATCAATCATATAGTTTACCAAGTTCACAGTACCATAGCTGTGGTTAGGCATGCAGTATGCAGATAAATGCTATTTTTCACAAGAGATTATCATTGGGAGCCACATTTGGTACATGATATGTTGGTACTAATGGGGTTTAGAAAACCTGATAAGGCGACCACTACAATCAACCTAATCTCCAGTGTGAAAACAATTGTTGTGGCATATGTTCCTGGTCTATCTTCCTTCTTGCTGCTTTATAGTATCTTTCACAAGCAGCGGACAGCAAAGCCTAAATGCTAGAATACATGCCTACATTGTACATAATTGCCTCTCTAATCTCTATAGAATGCTTTTGAGTCTCTTGTGTGCCTTAGAAAAGCTAAAGAGCAACAACAGTAGTTCCATCGCTAATAGATGCTCGCTTCCAAACTAATGCATTGGCTGATGCTAGGCCATATTAACTCCTCAAGCAGTCAAGACAACTTCGAATTGATGTTCAAAAATAATCCAACACTCTCTCCTTCCTTCTCTCAATCTCAAGCTTCATATCTTAAGAAGACCAAAATAAATTGGAAAAAGGACACCAGAGAAGAGGGACCATTAAAGCCAATTAAATATACTCAACAATTCTAAATTGATAAAAAGGGCTAAAGCTCAAATAGCCCCCTTCCTTCACATTCACCCCTGTAGCACTGTCAAAACCAAGAAAGATATTCATCTTACTGGACAGAAGCACAGAATTTCCCACTAAACTAATGTGTTTGTCTTTTCTTATTTGAGAAGGGCTCTGAATAAAATCTATAAAACAATAACTTCTTATGAAAAAACCTCAATTATCTTTTTAGGAAGCTTCTTGGAGAATATCCAATTTATATCTTTTCCCTTAAGCTGTTTCATAAGCAATAATATAGAGACATTGATTCCAACCTGCAAGAAACCAGACATGACACCTCAAGCTAGTCTAACCAACCTAAACCATATCAGCTAAGGGCCACCCTCCGTTAGTTGTTTCACAAGCAAAGATATAGAGACACTGATTCCACCTTGTAAGAAACCAGACATGACACCTCAAGAAAGTCTAATCAACCTAAACCATATCACCTACAGACCGACACCACCCCCCCAACAAAATAATAATAATAATAATAATAAACCAACTTTTAAAAAAGTTTCCTCCCCCCAACTTAATTTTGAGTAGCAAACCTTGTAACATTCATTGACATTGTACCGGGAAAAACGGTGACTCACTTCGACAACATTATGGAGACGCATTTGTGCAGCTTGTGCATATCTCCATGCTGCACACCCTTGTATCAGGTGATACTACAAAGAATAATAAGTTAACGGCTAATGCAACACAGACATCAAAATACCTGGATTGCAACTTTTTCAAGGGTAAAGCGAAATATATTAGTTCCAGAAGCAAGTGCTTGACGAGCAACAGCTGGGGTATCATCTTCCACAACAGTCATCAAAATGGGTACAATTTCAGGTAAAAATTCCAGATGCCTTGATCCAATTTCTCCAATCATCCTATAATCCAAGAAACAAGAGCAAAACACAAATGAAACTGGGTGCTAATGCTTCAAGACCCAAAAACACAAAATCCAAAGGGAAAAGAAATAAATAATTCGGTTTCTTATAGAAAAGAAGACTATATAATAAAAGAAGGTTCATGGAGCGCCATAAATACTCCCCAAAAAAAAAAAAAAAAAACTAGTAGCAAAAATTGGAAGAAAACCAAAAGCGAATTAATGGAACCACTCTGCCAGAGTAAATATATACTGAAGTAATTTTTTCTTAAATTCCCTGGACAAAGAACACAAAAACAGAAAACAAACGCCACTCCACCCTATACAGTGCACATCAAAAAATTTCGGCATTTCTCTATGTCACCAAAAAGAAATTTACCAAAATATAAGAAAGGTTGAGAAAAGATCCAGGAAGGAGAACAAAAGAATTCCTAATTTCTAGCTTTTGGGCTTTGCTTGTTCCATCCATCAACCATTTTCCATCCACCCCAAATCCTCTGAACATTAACTGAATAGAAACATCCAAATTCTGAATGCATGCATATCATGTAATCTATCAGCAGATTTAGCACCCATGTTCATGAAATTGTTTGATGAAAATTTCATGCTTATGAATGTAGCTGTTAAGATGCCTATGGTTTGGAGTTCCGAAAGTTAATGGCAAGGTGCATGTTTGATGTAGGCTGCATAACGAGGTATATCAGGGCATTGCATAAAGGGTCCATGCGCAACTTAAGGAGCTAGTTCCCAGAAAGCATGCAAGGTGCAACAGCTTATGCATTGAAAACTGAAAAAATAGACAAATGCTATGGAATTCCAGTCAGGAGGAGCCATACAGAATTATCTCAAGCCACTTGATCTCCCAGCATGCCCATCAACAAAGGGGACTATTAGATAGACAATTATAGTCGTGGAGAAAAAAGGCACTCAGTGAGGAATTGCCCAAGGAGCTATATCATGATAGCAATTGACATAGAACAAAATATTGGTTTGTGATGTATCGTTTCACCCAATACACATCTGCATTTGAAGGAACAGCTACTGTTATGATAAATCACCAACAGCCACAAAACCTTTATTGTTACTTACATAGACAAAAATACCGACCAATAAGTATCGATATCAAACTTCTCCCATCCCAATATTTCCCACTATTGCAACGATATTGCGATATATTTCCCTATAAACAATGTCAAATTGGTCCGAATACCTTTCAATTGAAAGTTGCTTTTCATTAAATAGAATATTTCTTTTCTTAATTATATCATATTATAATCTTACATCTTCCTAAATTACAGTCTTAATTATAACAATCATAATCAATTACAACAAATCAAAATCGCCTAATTAAAATACATATATATAATATATAAATAATGATATCCCACAAATCCAAAGGAATCATGTATATTCAACTGACACCCCCTCAAATTGATACTAACCAATCAAGAAATATTATCCGATATTGATATGGCAACGACTAAAACCAATATCGATATTTTCATCCATAGTTGCTTATGATATTCAAGACGCAGTAACTGAGATGCCATGACATCATAATTTAATACTATGGCAATTGACATGGTCCAAATAAATTAAGGGTGAATCAAAAGGGCTAGTAGAGTCTTGTTACTCAGAGATATGAGGATAAGGACTATCAGGAGGAGAATAATCAATTATATCATGCCAGCTATCCAAACAACTATGATCAGTAGTAGTAAGCTCACGCTACTAACTCCTGACATTAATTACTGATTCTATAATACCATACAAATCAAACAAATTTGAGAAGAGTGGAAACCTGTCCTGGTTGTGAATCATCCATAAATTTAACTTTTTGAGACAAACTCTAGAATTAGGCTTAACTACACAAGAAAGGTGCATGGTTGAGGCCCAATCAGATCATCACAGCTCAATGAGCAAATGATGAATGTCATGGATATCATTTATCATGCACAACTGTGACATCACAACAATATTATTAATAATTTGGATGCACACATGAAAAATCATCTAGATCCACAATGACAAAGTACAAATACATCTAACTTTGTGATGATCAGTTTCATCTCATCTAGGCGTCATGACCAAAAGCATTGACCAGTCTCACTCAGGATGGGCATGTCTGATTAAGAGAGCCCAATTTATAGTATAAGGGTACCTACACCACATTAGCCTTATATACCATGTTTCTGCATACCTCATATGGTCCCAAACCACATATCTAGTTATATTTAGTGACAAATCACTGTGAGTTAATTTCAATTTTCTCTGACTTTTGTGTTGAAATTCAGAATTAGTTCTCTACTTTTATCAAATTTTATGAAGTGATAATGGTCATAAACACTTCTCTATTTGATAATCCTCCTTCATGTCCTAGCATGGAATTCTCTGTTAGTTATCTTGTCCCAATACCCTCCAAAAAAATGGAGTCATGGAGAAAAAAAAGGGCACCAACTGGAAGTTGCAAGTGCTCTCCTAGTTTCACATGAGAGCTCCAATACTTTTTTGGGGTGAGGCGGTGGTGGCCGCTTGTTATCTAATTAATCGCCTACCCTTGGTTGTCCTTCAAGAGGAGATTTCACAGCAACTTTTATTCCCAGGCAAGTTGTTACATTTTCCACCGCTTAGAATTTTTTATGATGTTTTCTATGTTCAAAACATTCAAACACAAGTAACCAAACTTGATTCCAGATCGTTGAAGTGTATTTTCCTGGGGTATACAGAAATTTGAAATTATTGATAGGGTTTCACCATTGAGGGGATCAATGAACATCTTACTCAGAGTAAAAGCAGATTTAATAAGAAAATGCTATAGAAATTTAATGTGATAGGAAAATAAAACTCAACTAAATGGAAGATCATAAGAGGATTATTAGACCATCCATACTATACAAAGCAGTGATTTGATCAATAAGTACTGATACATTTAAAAATAGCAATGGCAAAGATGCTAAAAAGGATGAATAATCACAAATGGATAACTAAGACAATATAACAAATTTGAGGTGATTTGGTCGGATGAAGTGAAAACCAATTAGTGCACCTGTAAGGAGTGGAAATAGATGGAAGTGGATCGTTATATAAGGGTTAGTGAAAACCCCATAAGAAGCTTAAAAAACCATTAATGGAATGACAACGTTGTATATGAAAGTCCCACATCGTGGGATCTGAGAGAGTCAACTAAACATAACTTTACCCATGCATTGGAATGAGGTTGTTCCCAGGGTTTGAACACTTATCCTCATTATCATATTGCAATAATCTTACCATTATGTCAAATTCACTCTCTAAAAGAAACAGCTAAAGATGATTAATGCCAGAAAAGGAAAGAAGCTATAATAGAATTAAGTGGTAGCAAAACAAAATCCATATAATCCTCCCTACTTAGGCATTGTTTGGTTAAGTTGTTAATAATTCGTTGTAACTTTGGTCGTTGGCTGTTTGGTGTTGAGAAGAAGTTGATGTTAAATATAAAAATAGTATCTAGAAAGTGTATCTAGTTAGTGTATCATTCCCATGATGTTGATGATGTCTCACAAACGGTATTTAATTTCCAATACGTGCAGCTATTAATAAAATAGTATTTTTCCATAATGATGGTCATTTAAATTATTATAATACAATATTTTGTCATTAAATTAACAATACACAAATGATAATTATAGAAAACATTAATGGTAACCTCAATATTGACAAAGTACCTCATTTTTGGGCTTTACCTATCAAGCGATGCAACCGTCTTTCCCTATTGTGCAAAACAAATTATTTATAATGATTTAATAACTTATAAAAATTGTTAGACAATACAATGGAGAATGATGAAAATAATTAGAAAATTAAATCAACTTTTCATTGTCAATACAGATATTACTTTAAGCTTGGCATACATTTACATTTCTAAGCTTATAAAATACTATTAACACAACCATAATTTCTCAAAAGATTTGCACATAAGTTACATTTATAAATTGTGAAAAGTATTTCTCTATAGATAGTATAAATTTCTCAAAAACATCTTGATGTTTTTAATTTTCTAAAATTCAATTTAGGTTAGAAAACATACAAATTTGAACAAGTTTTTAAATTTTATGATTTCATAGAATAGATTCTTGAAAAAACCTCAATCTTTCACAACTACACAGGCCCTAAAAATTCCACATAAGCTCAAAGTTACAATTGTTTACGGGGACAAAGTTATAATTTCATCAATTCCAATGATAGATTTCAGATTTTACAATTTTCAAACTGTCAGTAATATCCATAGTGTGACATAACAAAAATAGAGTTCTGTAATTAAAACCAAAAAAATAGCACAGAAAGAAGTAGCTAGAATATAGGCAAACAACAAAGCAGAACAACAAAATCAGTCAAAGCAGCTCCGCAACACCACCAACAACTTGACAGGACAAGAGCCAGCCAAGATTAGTCACGTATACCAGATAGGAATCGTGTAACAAGCTCGGAAACAACAGCTTTAGATGTAATCAGACTATAAATAGAAATCATCTCAATTCCATAAGCTTGTGAATGAAATAAGCATTTGCATTCGGCTAAATTCTGTTTTTATCTACTTCCCGCCTTATACCCATCCTCTGATTCTCATCCCTTTCTTCACTCACCCTCCTTACTTCCTCACTTTTCCCATCAACAACTTCATCCAAGTCTTGTGATAGTACTCATAGGTTACTTTTGGAACATTTTTACAAGCTATTTTTGTAGATTATAGAATCATTAGTTGGGGGTTTACATCATATTATATTTCCGAAAATATTTTTTCCATTCTGCAAGTTCTTATCATTTATAATAAATTGTAACTCTACAATATCAAAGAAAATTTATCTCATAGATTTTTTACAGAAATTTAACTCTTCCTGAGTTGTGGGAGGAAATTCTACCCAAATATCATGCTGCCTTTGGATTTGAATTACCAGTGTAATTCTAGGGACTATTTCCATTATTCTTCTTTATCATTTTTTGAATTCTAGAAACCCAAATCTATGATTTTTAAGTCTGAATATTCACCAGCAAACAATGAAGAAAACTCAAAAATCCAACATCTCCTAGCCTCATTCTTCCTATATCAGAGTTGGCAATTACTTGTTAGAGATAGTTGTCCATGATATTTTCAAAACATGGGTAATCTTATAGTTGAGGAGAAAAAAGCATTAGTTCCTAAACCAGAAGGTTCAAAATATTAGGAAACACAGCAATTTCTCAATGAGTTGCATATGCTAGAACAAGCTAATATGTCTCTTATTGATTTTGTTTCTGAACATCATCATCTTGATGAAAGATGTGAAGTCGTTAAAGAAGGTGAAATGCATTCGCATGGCTATTTTATACAACAAGGGGAAGATGTGAGCTATTATACATCCAGTGAGTTTCTAAATTGCTTTTGAAGAAATAGACCTAATCTTCAAACCATATGAATGAACTGAAAAAAACACACAAGAACTGGAGAAAAAGCAACGTAGAGAGAAGGATAACCTTGCGTTGAAGAACATAATTAAAGATTTTGGATCCTGAAATTTCATATAAATCATCTGTACTTGATATCTAAATAGTTGCACAAACATGAAAACAGAAAACTTGAAAATTATAAAAGAATGGTGTAGTTACAAAGAACATTATGAATAGAGAATGTGCAATCATGAAATTCTTGATGAAAATAAATATATTGGTGGGAGACAAACGTCACCCCAAAGATGGAATTCTACTTCTTGGGAATGAAAAAATGATGTTTGCAAGGAAAAAAATCAATCAAATTAAAAAAAGAAGAGAACCTGGCAATTTTTTGGGAATTAGATGGAATGTGTTCCTATGTCTTAATTGAAAGCCTTGAGAACAATTTTGGTTCTTTCATGGAGCATTTTAGGTACAAAAGCATTTAGGCACCTGGAGGAGATTTGGATTGCTCCAGTATGGCGGATCGAGTCAATCAGGATCCTTGGCCTACACATCAATGATGAAATGCAATGAACATGGCAATGAGAGCTCTGACCAACATAGTAGACTAAAGTGAACCATGATATGCAATTATTGACCAGAGTTCTCATTTCTATGCTTAACCTCTTCCATCCCAGTCATGTAGGTCAGAAATACCCCAATCATTTCTATGCTCAAAAAATGAACATCGCTCATCTGATGGGACCAATTCAACCTCCATACTCTTCATCTTTAAAATATGATTCCTCTTCTTCCAACAAGAAACACCCCCGAAAAAAGTAAATTTTAAAAATAAAAGATCACTATCCCATAGTTTGGCCAAGAGGGGAATTCAAACTCTAGTCAGTCCACACATGGGGATCATGTAGATTAGTCAACACCCATTTGGTAATCACTACTTTAACTTTGATTTTACGGCTAATTTTTGAGGAGCAAAGAAATGGAATCATATAAGATTGAGGACAAATATATCCTTGGCCTTGCCAAAAATACAAGGAAAGATGGATATCACAATCACGTTTTGCCCACTAAAATTGAATTCCTCTGTCATTAATTCTTAAATGGTGTAGCAAGCGGTGTTCGTTTGAGTGATACTTGAAGGATATATTTATTTTTTGTGTCGTCACTTATAAGGATGCTAATTTTTTTTGCAATACAATATGTTTCACACAGTATTTAGCTTCATACATTTGACCCACTCCAAACCCATACGCACTTACCACCCTTTTTCTACTTTTCAACATTGTATTGACTTATCTACTATGTACAACATCGTTTCCTTTGACAATCTACATTCTCCCCCGTTTCTTTAAAATGGAGTGCTGGCTACAAAACATCATGAGCAGCAGCTGACTTGGTCAAGGCCGTAACACACTTGCGCAGGGAGTCACCGCAACACAGCAACTCCTACACTGTCTGACACTCCTTGCATCTACTCTTGGAGCCAAGGCACAGAACATCTCAAAGAAAAAAAGGTTAAAGACATCAGTATCTTTCTTAGTACTGCTTCCAACATCTGAGGAAAAGTTAAGCTCTAACAGCCGCCACAAATCATGCAGGACCTCCTTCCAGCAGGCGTCCTGTTGATTCTCCCATCATTTTCGATGACATTTTTATCACTCACCCACATAAATATCTCCGATGATATATCAAAAAAAGGATCCACACAACCGCTAAGCCGTATGCAGTTGATTATTTTCCAAATGATGATACAATTGCAATAAAAATCATACCACGCTACATAAATTTGCAAAAAAAAAAAAAAAAAAAAAAACAAAAACACTTCATTTGAAGCAAAACTGTGAGTGACTAACAACCAAAAGTTCCACCGTAGCAGCGAGATTTTCAGGGTTTAAATCTGTGTGTTCCCCTCTATTTTCCAGTTCCTACTCGGCGAAACAGCATAAAGGAGAAAACTCGAGTCGGAGGAGAAAGAAATGAGACAGAGAAAAACGGGAAAGGAAGCACTTACTCGGTGACAAATTTACGAACTGGACTGAACTGATCGGCGTTCAGGTTCAAGACGCCGGAAAGGAACTCAGAAAGCAATATAGTGTCAGAGTGCGTCAATTCCTCCTTTAAATTACGCAATTGTGCGAACCTGGAAGGTATATCAGTGGCCAATTCGACAGACTCTAGGAGACTCGCCATTCTCTCCCTTGGACTAGCCGCCATAATTCCAGCCATTTTCCGCAATCAGACGTGACGAGATTTCAAAATTTGTAGCGACGCGATAAGAACAGGGATTTAAGGGGAGAAAGAGCGAGAAAATAGAGCAATTGAAGTATGACAGCAACAGCAAGCAGGTAGGGGCGAGAAGAAAATGGGGAAATGGATCATGGAGGATCCAGACAAATCTTCGAGGAAGAGAATGGAGGAACGGGTTATGGAGGGTCCAGACAAATCTCAGAAGAGTTAAGGTTTCTATAACGTGGTTTAGGACGACTCTCC
>JAODPA010013332.1:0-13413 GCA_025585075.1 Nepenthes mirabilis
TGATGGATTTGTGCCATGGATGGCACATAGGATCCTGTGAATGATTGTTGTAGGAATTATTAATGATAGATAGTTGTGTGCTTGTTATGGATGAATATTACAGGTTTGTATTTTTGGATTTTCATCCAGTTACAAAGGAGACTCTGTCGAAATTTCTGCAGAAGTCTTGCCTTAATTAGACCGTTAATTATGTTATCTGTTTGACGGAAGCTTTTGAGGAAAAAAAAAAATCCGTTCCGTCACAGTGCTTGTGATGATATGATCTCCTGGATGGAGATGTGTTTGATGATGTAATCTCCCGGTTGGAGATGATTGTGATGGGAATGAGGTTTCCCGAGATGTGATCGTGTGTGGCAAATGTGGATTTCCCTCTCCAAGTGTTGAACCTAATCTTGAAACTAAGACCCTGAGTCGTATGGGTAGTATTCTTTAGTATACCATGTCAATCGCGGTGTGAACCGGAGGAATACTGGGCCACGTATTCCGGCTGCTCGTGGGAGCGGCTGATGTCTGTGGTACTCTTTAGGAAACTGTTGTGGAAGAACGAGGATTGCCCTGGACCCCGGGGGTGTGGGGTGTGTCTGTCGACGCTACATATTGAGATGTAGTCGTCTGTGATGATTGTTGCATGGATGCAACCGAGGGTCGTGTGCTACCGACCGAAAGTAGTAGCCGTGGCTTTAGAATGTGTAGCGAACACATTCCTATCCTCGTTCTCTCGCATCGTTCGTTAGTACGGTCTACTAGCCGGGGGTCCGCAAAGATGATGTAATAATCATAACGAATAATGTCCAACCAATGTAATCATGAAAACCGTGAGAATCAAATGAATCCGAATGGTGACCAATCAGTGTAATCGTGAGAACAGTAGGAATCAAGTGATTCCAGTTGTTCCTGTTCATTCTCCTATTTCTTGATTATGGCGAGTGCTTGTATTCCTTCCGGTTTCAATTCTTGTATATGTCTTGGAGGGGTGTTTATGATTACATTTGCTGAGCTGTTGGCTCACTCTTGCTATTATTGTTTTCCTTTCAGATGAGAACACTTCGCTGGCGCCTAATAGATAGAGCAATGAGAGAGGCTTGCTTGATGAGATTGGCCGGACGGCGAGTGCGCGAAGGCTTTGGACTTAGAGTTGGATCGGATTGTGGACGGCCACTCGGGGTTGAGCGTGGCTCGTTATAGTTATTGTTTTATGGTTTTGTTATGTTTCCGTATTTTTGATGATTTAGTTATGCTTCCGCGTCTGTATATATATGTTTTGAGTTGGTTTTATTAGATGGCATCTCTCTAAATCCAGTATAGTAGGTTGTGTACTGTATTGGAGTCATGGATGATATGACAGTGTTGTGATCCTGTGTGGCGTGTTGTAGGCTTTGAGTTAAGCTTTTGATAGATGTGTGCTTATACAGGATGATATTTAGCAGGCTGTATTTTGGTTTTTCGTCCAGTTGCGGAGGAAACTCTATCGAATTTTCTGTAGAGTCCATCATTTAGTTATGGGCCTAGGGCTGTGTTGCCATTGACGGTGGTTATTCGATGGAGAATAATCCGGTCCGTCACAGCAGACCACGTATAACTCTATGGACGGAGTTATCCCCAATTACCACAATAATGTCCTAAGGCATGCTAGAGAATCTCATCTAACTGTTTAACAGTCTAGGTCCTTTTTTCTTACAAATTAGCTTAATTCGATACATTTGTTTGAAGTTCCATAATCAAAATCATCATATTCCAAGGCTAAAATCCAAATTTCATTAGTCACTCTTTCAGACAATTCTAGGGGTTTCCATAGTTCAATGATATAGTTCCATGCAGGGTTTTCAAATACAAATCACTCAATAAATGATACAGGATAATAATTTATGTTTAAATCATCAAAATTTCAAGTTTCTGATAAAAACTTCCCGATTTTCGTTCTAGGGTTCGTGGCGAAATTCTCGGACAGTAATTGGGCACCAAATATATATTTATTCATAAAATCGATACTATAATTCCAAATACCTATACAAAACCATGCATTTAAAATAAAACCACCAATTTTTGAGGTAGGGTTTATGATATATGGTCCAGACACGAAACAGAGGCAAAATATGAGCCAAATCATAAAATCGGAGTCATCAATCACAATATATTCACATAAACATGAACTTTAGTCCAAAAATCATGAGATTCACACATTACTCATGTCAAATATCGAAGAACAAGAGATTTAGAGCATAAACAATAACATGGAGATATTAAAATGATATAAAAATGATATATAACGTCCAAGGTATACTTACCTGAGGTCGGTCTACAGTTATTTTTACCCGGATCGGAGTGGATCGGTGGATTTTCCCCTCTTCCTTCTCTTTTCTTTCCTTTCCCCTCTTCTCTTTTTTTTCTTTCTGTTGAAATAGGCTGTAATGGCCAAGGGAAAATGCACTCGGAGTTTTAAAACTGAGTCGGGCACTCGAGCACCACTCGAGTGCCAACTAAGTGCACCGTTCTACCAACACCGTGCCTCGAGCACCCTTCAGGCAAGAGCTTCTATTTCTCGTGCCCTAGTGGCGCTCGAGCTCTACTTGGTTGCGGTTCAGGCCTGCATCTAGCCTGCAGCAAGTCTGCTTCACATTTTCACCATTCAGGACCCGTTTTGACCTTTCCAATCCAATTCTTCGCATTCTTGGACCCTAATTTTGATTATATAACCTTAATAGGCCATGATTATCACAATTTAAATCCTAGAATCTTATTTATGAAGTAACATTTCTCGGTTTACAACTTCAGTTCCCGATTTACTAATTTTGGATCTTTGGACTTTTTGATCCGATTCCTCCCGTTCCTTTTGACCACAATTTGCCTATTTTAACTTAATTACCTCCCAATTATCCTATTTTAGAAATCCGAAACCTCACCATCCATATTAATCACATCTTGGAAATTGGTACCTTACCGGACTAAACTTCCTCATTTTGTTTCCAAACTCACTTTTCCAACATTCTTAAACCTTAGCATGATTTTTGGGGTCGGGATCTCACACTCTCCCCCACTTATAAAAATTTTATCATCAAAATTTTATAATCCTTGTATTTTAAAGATTAAGGAACTTCATTATCGTCTCCAGATTTTGTTCAGATTACGGCGGTTATCCTAGAAAACCTTAATCCTTCAAACTATCTAGACATTTAATACCTAACTTGCCCTATACTTACCTAAGTCTATCAATTTCGATGACAGACCAAATTTATTAACTACTTTTCTAATATGGTTCAAAACTGTAAATAGGCAAAATTTCCTTATTTCTACTTATGTTAGGCCTCAAAAATAATTATCCCTTTTTTGAATCTAAAATCGGACATCAAGTTATGTGGACTCACCAAAATTTCACTGTACACTTTGATTAATTTCCTAACTACGGAACATCCGATCAGGGGAGAATATAAGTTTGGTTATGGAAAATATTAAGTTGGGCATGTGATTCTTTCAAGAGCATGAATGCAGTTTCATAGAGATTTGAGCGATGGCTCCTTTAGGAAGGATTGACTGATGTCGCAGAAGCGTGCGTTTTCTCATAGGTCTAAGTGAACCCGGTGGGATGTCTGTTAAGTATTCCTTGAGGATTATAGCATTTGTGGGGCGTTTGACAAGGAAGTAACTGACATCCGTCAGGATGAGATACATGAGGATAGTTCTCATGGAACGGAAGGTATTATCGACCATGTCGTTGGATTGATCCCTAAAGGATCCAATAAATTATAATAGAATGTGATGATTTCGAGAAAGATCTAGGAATTATGTTTTCCTGCATCATATGTGGGTGGAAGCCCTTGGATTAAGTGGGGGAGAGGTCCATGATCAGAGTTACTCCACCTGTGATTGGAGTTAGTAATTGAGGTCTCTACTTGGAAACTTATAGGTGTTGCTTTTAGAGATTGTTAATATCTAATGATTCTAAGGATCTGAATATTTGTATCATAAGGAGCAGACGATTATGCGACAGTGCAAGCGAGTGAAATCTACTTAAGGACCGTAATGATGAGTTTCGGTATCTGTCAGAAAAAGCTGATCAAGTGATAGCATAGGTTAGTGAGGTTGTTGAAGGATTACACTTATGAAATGTATCATCAGATAAGAAGAATATTATTGTTGATAATTGGATATTGGGAATCTTCAGATTGGGTATTATCTCGGTGCATCATAGGAGATGTTGTACGGTGAATATCGAGTAGCTCCTAATATCTAAGAAGAGGGGATGCTTTGCCTTTATTTTTTTAGGAAGGAGAGTCGTCTCCTAAGTAGTGAGGTCATGGAATTATGAGATGAGAAGCCCTCACCATTTTGATTTTGAATATGTTAGGGCAGCAAGAGTTATGGTTATTATTTGGATAATTGTGGATTTGGCTAGCGAGGGCAACCCTTTTACCATGAATTTGGATGATACGACCGAAATCTATAGGTTGGCTCATTGGTATGCCAATGGAACGATAAGTTTGGTAAGTATTCGAGTTCAAGGCTATTGTGTGGTTACTTCAATTGCGTTTCCTAGGTTAATTGTAATCTAATGATTTTGGATTTTGCCTGAGTCATATCGATAATCTTAGGATTTTCTTTAGGTTTATCGGGGTATGGTAACCTAAATGTCTGATATGAATCAATAAATATGAGTTGTAAGAGGATTCTTAATGTCCTAATAGATAGTTAACTAGAGTAATGCAGTAGAAGCATGTGGGCCCTTGACTCGGAGGTTTCAAAATGGAATTGAGGTTCCAAGTGAATGACCATCCTTGAGGCTTGGATGAATCGAAGTAAGAGTGTGAGGTCCCAAAATCAAAGTAAAATAATGCTACTTAAAACCGGAGTGATTTGATTTTGACTTAAACCGGAGTGGCCTTACACCACTGGAAGATCAAAAATAATGGTAATCAAGATGTTGACCGAAAGGTTGACCAAAGGGTTGACCGGTGTCAAGACGTTGACCGGCGTCAAGATGTTGACCAGAAGGTTAACCGGTGTTAAGATGTTGACCGGCGTCAAGATGTTGACCGAAAGGTTGACCGAAGGGTTAACCGATTTCTAGAAATATTGACTAGACCTTGAATAAGAAAAAAAAAATGTTGGCCAGCTTTGAGTAAAAGTTGGACTGGATTAGAGTAAGAAGCGTTGATCGAAAAAGTTGACCAATAGAAAGGTTGGCTGACTAATGTTGACCGGACTACCGAATTTAGAAATATTGACCAAAATATATTAAGGACAAACTAAAGGCAAGGGCCAACTTTGTTGTTTAGACGGTTAGATCCCAACTAGATCCAAATCTAATCAGAGCAAGTGAACTACCTCGTTGACCTTCTAGACGAAAGTACCAAGTAAGTAACTTATTCCACTCACTTCCACCTAACACCTGAAGGGAAGTACCAAGTAGGTAACCTACCCCACTTACTCCACCTAATCCCTTATCTTTATATACTAAGCTCCAGTTGAGGGACGGGTGTGGAAATTTTGATGAGGAAGAAGGGTAAGGAGTGAAGAAGGAGAAAAAACTTCAAGTTAGTCGGAGTGGGCGGTCAACAGTCAGACAAGTGTACCATTCCTTTTTAAGCTCGGATTTTACTTCTGTTTTCAAGTCCCGACCTTAAGGAAAAAAGTACAAGTGTTCTTTTCAGAATTAAATGCTTCAACATATAGTATATTAGACTTGCTATTTTTAATTACTGCTTGATAAGCTGCATCTCTGACGTCACGCCTGCCTTACGATCGGACTGAAAATATAATTTTGATTTTATGGTTAATTCATACTTGCTACTTTCGGCTTTCCGCTTTTCGTTTTCTGCTCAACTTATAATTTGACTTGAATTGTATAAAAATGAAGAAGTAAACCAGCTTTGAGTTATAATAAATAATTATTGATCGGAATGAGATTTATGGAATTGAAACCAGCTTCATGTCAACTGAAAGTCTTTATACTTGATCGGAATAAAAAAAAATAAACTTGAAATCGACTTTGTAATATGACGACCGAAAGTTTTGTGCCCGTCCGGAATGTGAATTAAAGAAGAAGTGAACCGGCCTTATGACAAGATAAATAAGATCGGACTTTAGCACTGGGAGATAAAGTTCTCCGGCATACCATAGAACATTATGGTGGAATTGAGGATGATGAAAGGGAGCCGTCCATGAGGCTTTGTACAAGGAGGAAGTGAGAGCCCTCATCGGGGCTTTGTACAAGGAGGAAGTGAGAGCCCTCATCGGAGCTTTGTACAAGGAGGAAGTAAGAGCCTTCATCGGGGCTTTGTACAATGAGGTATTGCCGTGATTGTAAGAAGATGTACACAATCTATCACCGATTATTGCCCCGTCCGCTAGCGATGTCCCTTATCGATAAAAATGAAAGAGAAGAGGAATTTTATAAAATCGACTCTATTTTCTGTCCTGATTTCCAAAATTTGACTGCTCTGGCTTTCCTGACTTCTTTGCATTATGTATTTGCCATGATCCGGTCAACTATTGTTTCATAATATTCATGTTGCATATGTATCTGTATCCACCTTGCAGCATAAACACTTTACGAAAGATCTGCATGTGTCTTATTGAGCTCCGGCTCACTATTTTCTGCTTTTCTCCCTCCAGATGAAACTATAGAGCTTGTGCCTGACGAGATGGAGTGACTAAAGTTCCATCTAAAGGATTCTAAGGACTCAGAAGTGTACTTTGGAGTTACTCAGAAGTAGTTTTATTGTAATGATCCGGTTGAAATACATCAATTTTTGTAATTGGACTTTTATGACTATGGGTATGAATGTAAATATTTCGGTAGGTTAATAGATTGGCTTTCGTTACACTTTTTATGGATGTCGCGTATGGGTCCTAGATAGCATATGTGATACTGTGATTGGTAGGCTCGACCGGCCTGGATCAGATCGCCGAAACCTTGGTGTCAGTTTTGGGAGGTCGCTGGCCAAATGAAAAAAAAATCCGTTCCGTCACAATTGGTATCAGAGAAATAAGATGCCTTAAGAAATTGATCAATCGAAAATGCGGAAGTATAGGTTTGAATCTTCATACTGAATTTTCGTACGAGCTGGGCCAGGGTAACTTAGTAAACTAGAGTCCTAAAGAAGCTTGGAACCTAGCCTAAGTTCAATTTTGATGAGCTGATGGATATTTTCTTTTCTTGGGATTATAATATCGTGCCTATTTAGATTTTAGGATGGCTAGTGGAAGAGAAAGAAGGAATGGCTATAATACACCCCGTGATCGGAACGTCGCCTATATAGATTTATTGGAAAGAATGACCAATGTGGTGGAGTCTGTCGAGCATAGGCATATGGCTCCGGTCCCTGTGACCGAGCAGCTTTGGCCATCCTGGCTCCAACCACGTATGATTGGTTCACGGTGGAGTGAGCACCGGGCTTTTTGGAAAAACCTGATTTGATAGAAGTTGATATATGGCTAAAGTGGATGAAGAAAATATTTACAGTAATCGGATGTACGGATCAGGAGAATGTCATCTTCACCGTATATAAGTTGGAGGGCGAAGCGGACAGTTGGTAGGGCATGAGGAAGAGAGTGCTAGGAGTGCTCGATGAGATGATCACTTGGGATATGTTCGAGAAAAATTTTCTGGAGAAATACTTTCCATTCAGTCTCCGGGATCAAAAGGAGATGAAATTCATGAGATTAAGGCAAGGGAGTATGTCGGTGGCTGAGTACGATGCTAAATTCACTGAGCTATTTCAATTCTTGTCTTATTATGTAGAAGACGAATTAAGAATGGCAAAGAAGTTTTAGTAAGGACTGCGGGATTATATCAAGAAATAACTGTCCACATTAAAGTTTGAGATGTATACCGATATACTAGACAGGGTAGTCATTTACGAAAAAGAAGTGGAAATAGAGAAATTTTACTCAAAGAGGGCAGCTAGCCGGGCAGGCGTTAGTGGCCGACCTGTTGGGGGATCTTCAGAATCGTTCAAGAAGACAAGGACGACTGATAAAGGAAAGGGTATTGTACCGGCTCAGTCGATAACTGATTCAAGGATGTCGGCTGTGCATTGCACCACCTGTGGGAGGATGCATCTGGGGCAGGCGTGCCATCGGATGACAGGAACTTGTTTCGAATGCGAACGGCAAGGCCACCTAATCAATAATTGCCCGAGACTAGAGGCGATAAAGCCTACTATTCCAGCTAAGGCCTCTGCAATGACTATTCAGGAACCGGAGGCATGGCCAAATATCGTGGAAGGTACTCTTTCTATTTGTGGAGTCCCTGTATCTATCTTATTTGACTCAGGATCTACCCACTCTTTTGTTTCTCCATAATTTACGTGTCTTATTGCCACTACCCCTTACATATTGGATTATGAATTGTCTGTGTATACCCCTACTGGATTCCCTGTAATTACTGATGTTGTATATCCTAGATGCGTAATGGAAGTAGATGGGCAATGTCTAATTATGGATTTGGTGTTACTAAACATGGAAGGTTTTGACGTGATTCTAGGGATGGATTGGCTGGCTAAAAACCATGTCACCATTGATTGCTTTATAAAGAAGGTTTATTTTAACATCCCTAGGATGGAAACCTTTTTCTTTCAAGGCATTGGGAAGAAGGAGATGCCGGTGTTGATCTCGGCTTTGCATGCTAAACATCCAGTGAGAGGCGGATGCGAAGCTTACTTGGCTTATGCCTACACCACTAGGAGTCATAAGGTGCTAGTTAAGGATATTTTAGTCATCAGTGATTTTGAGGATGTATTTCCTGAGGAATTGCTTAGATTGCCTCCGTATCGGGGAATCAAATTTGAGATCTCTATCATTTCTGGCGTCAGTCTAGTTTCTAAGACCCATTATAGAATGGCCCCTGCTAGTTAAAGGAGCTAATATTGCAATTACAGGAGCTGTTAGATAAGAGTTTTATCAAACCAAGTGTGTCTATTTGGGGAGCACCGGTGCTATTTGTAAGGAAGAAAGATGGGTCGTTATGGTTTTGTGTTGATTATTGTGAGTTAAACAAATTCACGATCAAAAATAAATATCCTCTACCACGTATTGATGATTTGTTTGATCAATTGTAAGGATCTCAAGGGTTCTCAAAGATTGATTTAAGGTCTGGTTATCATCAGTTGAGGATTAAGTCGAAGGATGTGGCCAAAACTGCTTTCTGGATGAGATATGGCCACTATGAGTTCCTTGTTATGCTCTTTGGGCTTACGAACGCCCCTGTTGCCTTTATGGATTTGATGAATCGAGTGTTCAGGCAGTATCTGGATAAATTTATGGTAATTTTTATTAATAATATTCTAATCTATTCGAAGAACTATGAGAAGCATGAAACTCATCTAAGGATAGTACTTCAAGTACTTCGTGGGAAAAAGTTTTATGCAAGGTTGGAAAAATGTGAATTCTGGCTGGAGAAGGTGATGTTTTTCGGACATATAATTTCTAATGGTGGTATTTCTGTTGATCCAAAGAAAATAGAGGCTGTTACTAATTAGAGTAGGCCAACTTCTGTAACATAGGTTAGAAGCTTTCTTAGCATGGCGGGCTACTACTGACGATTTGTGGAAAACTCTTCACAAATTGCTATGCCCCTGACTCGATTACTGAATAAGGAAGTTAAATTTGAATGGACTAAAGAGTATGACCAGAGTTTTCGGGAGCTAAAGGATCGTCTGACTACTACTCCAGTATTGGTGATTCCAGAACAATCAGATTGTTATGAGGTGTACTGTAATGCCTCTAAGGCGGGCTTGGGATGTGTATTGATGCAACACGGTAGGGTGGTAGCTTACGAGTCTAGACAACTAAAGGTGTATGAAAAGAACTACCTTACCCATAATCTAGAGTTGGCTGCTGTGGTCTTTGCCTTGAAAATTTGGAAGCATTACTTGTATGGTGAAAAATTTCTTGTGTATTATGATCACAAAAGTCTTAAGTATCTGTTTTTCCAAAAGGAACTTAACATGAGGCAAAGGAGGTGGCTTGATTTCTTAAAGGATTACAACTGTGAGATACTGTATAAGCGTAGACAGGCAAATGTGGTTGCGGATGCATTAAGTCAACGGTCAGGAATTGTGGCTCGATTGCAAATCAAGCAAATTGAATTATTAGACTATCTGAAACAATGTGATGTCCGACGATATGTTAAGGGCAATAGGATGCTCCTGTCTTATCTTCAAATCCAACCTGAGATTTTTAGTGAAGTTAGGGAAAAGCAAGTTAATGATCTGTTCCTTGTAGAAATTATAAGTGACTTGAGTAAAGAGTCCCGAGTTAAATTCAGTATTCGAACGGACGGAGCATTGAGGTTCAGAGACCGATTATGTGTGCCAAATGATAAGGAGTTAAAAGAAAAGATTCTAAAGGAAGCCCATCGGTCTAAATATACCATCCACCCCGAAACAAATAAAATGTATCAAGATTTGAAGAAAACTTTCTGGTGGAGGAATATGAAGAGGGACATCATGGCCTATGTGGAGAAGTCCTTCTGGGTTGTTAGCAATTGAAGGCGGAAAGGAGAAAACCTTCCGAGTTGTTACAACCAATGCCGATTCCCAACTGGAAATGAGAAGATATTTCTATGGAGTTTGTATCGAGTGTGCCAAGAACTCCTAGAAATCACGATGCCGTTTGGGTTATAGTTTACTGGTTGACAAAGTCAGCCCACTTCTTAGCAATCCAGACTACCTATTCATGTGATAAGCTGGCTCAGCTATATGTGAATGAGATTGTGAGACTACATGTAATTCCTGCGTCCATTGTATCTGATAGGGATTCCCGTTTTATCTCAAGGTTTTTGAAAAGTTGCATAAAGAACTAGGGACTGAATTAAAATTTAGTACTGCTTATCACCCTCAGACGGATGGCCAGTCTGAGCAAAACTATCCAAATTCTTAAGGATATATTGAGGACTTCTGTATTAGAAATGAAAGGTACTTGGGATACTTACTTGGCACTAGCAGAATTTGCTTATAATAACAGTTATCAGGCTAGTATCGACATGGCGCCTTTTGAGGCTCTATATGGAAGGAAATACAGGTCGCCGATTCACTGAAAAGAAACCGGAGATAAAAGGATTTTGGGTCTAGAAATCGTAAAGGAAACAGCAGAGAAAATAAAATTGATCCATAGTAATTTGAGAATCACTCAAAGTAAACAGAAAAACTAAGCGGATAGAAGGAGAACAGAATTGAGCTTTGAGATAGGTGTAAC
Source organism: Nepenthes mirabilis (assembly GCA_025585075.1). Lineage (NCBI taxonomy): Eukaryota > Viridiplantae > Streptophyta > Magnoliopsida > Caryophyllales > Nepenthaceae > Nepenthes > Nepenthes mirabilis. The sequence continues at coordinate 11,194 of JAODPA010013332.1, forward strand.
AACCCAAATTTTTGAACATAGGAAATTTCCAGCCATCAAATCCATATAATTCGGTCAACACCAGTTGACCGAAAAATGAAATAAGAAAAGTAAAACAGCCTTAAGATAAAATCAAGTTCGGCCCTTACTTGATAAAAATATAGTCCGGATTTCCTTGATGAAAAGAAGTCTGGATTTCCTTAATGAAAAGAAGTCCAAATTTCCTTTGATGCAAAACAAATCCGGCTTCATTCTTGAGAATCTAGTCCAGCCACTTTAAGAAAGAAAATCAAAACTGGCCTTGAATATGTTTTGAAATCCGATTTTGTTCCATTGAAGGCCGGAGTACATTATATGAATGTATGGTCGAAGTGACTTGAAGACCAGAGTGGCTTTGTGTTGGAGGTCGGAGTAGCTTTGTGGTTGGTAAGGCTGAAGTGGAATTGTGGGAAGAAAGCGGAAGTTGATGATCCGGTCAACAAGTGTTGACCAGAAGTCGTGTGAGATTAATCCAGTCAACGCCAATAGTTGACCGAAATATGATTAAATGGAAAATCAAAATTCTATTAAGTTAACCAGGCATTTAATATGTTTACATGAGAAAGCTCATTCTGCTAAGTTCAATTAATCAGGAATTTAATGTGTTTACATGAGAAAGTTAAATCCTATTAAGTTCAGTGAACCAGGAATTAATTAAGAAAAGTTCAGTTAACTAGGAATTAATGAACTCCTTGAAAAATGTGAAACCATAAATGATCTAATTAATAATGAAACTTTTTGAAAAATAAATAAGAAACATTCTCCTTGGATTTACCAATCATTAATGATGAAACATTCTCCTTGGATCTGCCAATGATAAAACATTTCCCCAGGATTTGCCAATCATTAATATAGAAACATTCCCCCTGCCAATCATTAATGACGGCCAATCATTTATTACTGTCATCAGACCCAATGTCTATAAAAAAGAACTAGAAGAATGAGAAAGAGGCACATAATAGAGTTTCTAGTAAAGGAAGGTCAAAAGATCAAGGCAAAGTAGAAGAAACTCAGGCAAGAGTAAAGATCAAGGCAAAGTAGAAGAAACCCAAGCAAGAGTAAAAAGATCAAGGCAAAGTAGAAAAAACCCAGGTAAGATACTCACCCCTGTTTTCAAGTTCATGATTATGCATGATTTCTATGCTAGTATAATTGATATTATATGAACTTACATGATGTTTATTCTGTTCTTTTCATATCTGATATTTAAAGTATGATTATTTGTCGGTAATTGCATGTTTAAGGAAAAGACTTCATGATGTTCAATTTTGTATGATTATCTGTCAATTTATATGAACTTTGATAATTGTATGTTTTTTGAAGAAAAAGTACTCCGACTTTGAAAAAGAGCTCCGCCTTTTTTAGAAAAATACTCCGCCCTTTTGAGAAAAGTACTTCGCCTTTGAAGAAGAACTCTGCCTTTTGAGAAAAGTACTCCGTCCTTTTACGAAAAAGAGCTCCGTTCTTTGATGAAAAAGCACTCCGTCCTTTTAAGAAAGAGTACTCCGTCATTTAAAGAAAAATCACGCCGGTTTTTAGAACTCTAGATTTAAAGGAACTCCGGCTTTTAAGAACTTCGGATCTCAGAAAAGAACTCCGTCTTTGAAAAGAACTCTGGCTTTTGGAACTCCGGCTTTTTATGCAAAAGAACTCCGGCTTTGTAAATGTGAGGTTCCGGAATTGTGAACCCGATAATTAAGAGATGATTAGTGTGTTAATGATCAATACTAATCTTATGGGATGATTAAGGTTTGGTATCGGAAGAAAAATCGGGAAATTATTCGGGTCCGGGCTGCCGAAGCCCTGCTAGCAGGCTCGCGCCTGCTGGGCGCTCGAGCCGAGGCTCGAGCGGAGGAAGCAGAACTGACCCGTGGGCTGGCCGCTCGCCAGCCGCTCGATGGGGCGCTCGAGCGGATAAACCAGAACCTCCCGTATTCTGGCCGCTCTCCAGCCGCTCGCTGGGGCGCTCGAGCAGTGGCCGCCGTAGCCTGGCCGCTCGCCAGGCCGCTCGAGCGGCCGTCGCAGTTTATATTCGGCCGCGCGATTTGTTCTCCCCCATTTTCGCACGGGACGAGGGTTTTAGAGAGAGAGAGAGGGGCGCGACTAGAGAGAGAAGAGGGGAGATCGAGCCCGAGAGTCCGAATCCGCCCGAAAGCCAGGTATAAAGGTGAAAGCACGCGTCGAGGCAAGTGTTCTCATACC
>JAODPA010013343.1:0-13413 GCA_025585075.1 Nepenthes mirabilis
CTCGGCTGATCGAAAATGAGGGAGAACAAATCGCGCGGCGCAAATATATACTGCGCCGGCTGCTCGAGCGGCCTGGCGAGCGGCCAGGCTACGGCGGCCACCGCTCGAGCGCCCCAGCGAGCGGCTGGCGAGCGGCCAGAATACGGGAGGTTCTGGTTCATCCGCTCGAGCCTTGGCGCGAGCCTGCTAGCAGGGCTTCGGCAGCCCGGACCCGAATAATTTTCTGATTTTTCTTCCGATACCAAACCTTAATCATCCCATAAGATTAGTATTAATCATTAACACACTAATCACCTCTTAATTATTGGGTTCACAAATCCGAAACCTCAGATTTATCATCAATATGATGATGAGAATAGAAACCAGAAGCACGACCGGAGTCTTCGTGGTCCAAGATAAGAAAACCATCAAAAAACGTAATGTAAGCATGAGCCCCCTAACATAATTCGAATGGAGGCCAACTATGGAGCCTAGTCTGGCCCCATAGGGTAGGCCGCTATGATTGTGAGCTAGAGCTACCATAGCTTATTCTAGAGCAATGGGAGGAGGCCCTAGCAGAGAGAACAGTAAGGATAATAAGAGCTCCACCCGCCAAGCTTAGGCAGGAGCATTGGGCAAGTGCTTGGTAGGCGCCCAATGAACCAGGCAGAGCACTTAACAAAAGGAGGACACATTGAGCAAGAACGAAAAATTGGCCCCACTCAAATATGATGATCAAGTATGATGAATATGGTGGGATCGATCACTTGAGGTTAGTATAACTTAGAGTCAATTTTAGTGTAACGAATCCAAGGATGTCAACTTATAATTATTTTAAAAATGATTAAGTGTCTAAGATCTTGGGTAGCTCAGATCCTATAGATGTTAAGATATGGATCCTGAGGATTGAGATGGTGTTTGTGGTAATCTAATGTTTAGAGGAGATAAGATGATATTGCCCCATATAAGATAGAAGATGAAGTCAACCTTGGGTGGCTGACGTGAAAGAGTCATGGGTCTCAAGGATAAAGAGATATCGTAGGATACGTTGTGAATGTTTTATGGTTGAATATTTTATTTCGATAGGATATTGGGAGCATGTCTCAATTGTGGATAGTTTAACCTTGTAATTTGGGATTGTACATATTCCACGTGTTAGATAGTAAAGAGGTTCGATGCTTGGATTAAGGTTCTGCAGTGATAGCACAACTATAGTGGTGTTGTTTACCATGGTGGAAGGTAAGATTCCTGAATCTTAATGTTTCAGTATATGTATTATTTTGGGATTTTGAATCTATATTTAGTTTTTGTTTTCTAAGTTCATTCGTTATTCGAGGATCATGGATTTTATACGAGCTGTATCTTTTCTTGGGTTTGTGGAAATAATTGGTTAGACTAATTTGACCATAGATGCGGTGCCAAACCTTGATACGATATTTGAGGATGTTTCTTAAAGGAGAGGATTTAGCTGATTTTTCTATTAATTAGTAATTTGAGGCTATGTTGGGATTTACTCCAATATTTAATAATTTGGTGTAGAATCAAAGAAATATCAATTTAATGCCTGTTATGAATCACTCTAAGACTTTTGGGGTTGGTAAAATGATGGATGAAGATTACATGTGGATGATTAAAACTTGGTTGCCAGGAGATAAATAGTCTAACAAGCCGGCATTGAGGATTGAATAGGTGGTTAGTTTAATCTATGGCAAGGGCTTAATATTTTATAAGGATAATCTCTATCCGTAGTACTATCAATTGTGGAAAATTGGGAATTACGTCTATAGTAGCCTTCAGAATTAAAATATAGCCATTACGAGTTCCGATAATGCCATTTGGGTTTTGTTAGTTCATTAGCATTTTGTGGATTTATGGATTGGATCTCCTAGTCATATCAAGGTCAATTTTGTAATGATCTCATTGATAAATTCTTAGAATCATAGGAAGTGTGAACTCTATTTGAGGATAGTACCATGGATTAAGAAGGCAATTAGTTGTGTGCCCAATTAGGGGAGAATGTGAGTTTGATTATGGGAAATGTTATATTGGGTATGTAGTCCCTTCAAGAGTATGAATTTGGTTCCGTAGAGATTTGAGTGATGGCTCCTTTAGGAAGGATAGATTAATGTCGTGGAAGCATATGTTTCTCTTGGGTCATGGTGAATTCTGTAGGATGTCTATTAAGTGTCCCTCAAGGACTATGGCATCCATCAAGGGCATTTGACTAGGAAGTATCTGGCATCCATCGGGAGGAGATACATGAGGATAGTTCTCAAGGAACAGAGGATATTGCTGGACATGTCGTTGAGTTGATCCCGAAGGATCCAATGAATTATAATAGAATATGATGCTTTGGGAAAGATCTAGGAATTTTATTTCTCTGCATCACATGTGGGTGGTTGCCCTTGGACTAAGTGGGGGAGAGGTCCATGATCAGAGTTACTCCACCCGTGATTGAAGTTAGTAATTGAGGTCTCCGCTTGTGAACTTATAAGTATTGCCTTTGGAGTTAGTCAGGTTTTAATGATTTTAAGGATCTAAATATTTATATCATAAGGAGATGACAATCATGCGGCAGTGTAAGCGGGTAAATTTGCTTAAGAACTTAAAAGACAAATCTCAGTGTCTTTTAAGGAAGCAAATATTAGTGTTGATAATTTAATATTAGGAACATTTAGATTTGGTATGTTTTCGAGGTTTCGTAGGAAATGTATCAAGAGTCTTGAGGCTTCAGGAATTATTAGATGAGAAATCCTTGAGTTATTGTTTCAGGGTTATCAAACGATAAGGATTTTAGATATTTAGTTAATTAGGAAACCGCTAACAAGGACATCCATTTATCGTAAATTTGGGCAGTATGATCAAATTTGAGTAAGTCAGCTTGTTGATATGCCAATCAGTTGATAAGCTTCCAAATGTGTGCGTTTTGAGGTTTTAATGGTAACTTGAGGCTGTACCAAAAATTTTGGGTAATCGTTTCAGTTATATTCTTAAGATGATTGCAATTTGAGGATTGTGAGTACTGCATTAAATATATCAGTACCTTTGGGAATTTTCTTAGGGTCATAGCTGCCATAAGACCCAAGAGCCTGATAATGATCTATGAACTTGAGTGCTAGAGGATTTTTAGAGCGCAAGTAAATAGTCAATCAAAGTAGCGCAGCAATAGCATGTGGTCCATAGCCTAGAAATTTCAGAATAAGATTGAGAATCCAATGAGTGATCTTTTTAAGGCGTAGGATGAACTAAAGTAGAAATTCATCAGTTCGTTTAAGGTTCTGAATTAAGTCGGGAAAATAGCCAGTGATTTGGGTTGCCTTCACATTTAGTGAATTATTATGAAGTCTCCTATGTATCAATGACTAAGGAGTTAAGTATGTGAATTAAATTAAACCTTGTGAAAAATTAGGAATTTTATTTTATGGTAAGGTTCTAATCTAAATTTGGGAAGAGAGCATGAGATATCAGGGATTAGGATAGTTTATTTGGTCAAGGTTTTCTAGGAATGATCATTTCTTCAAGTTTAATTTTAAAGACGAAATTTTATAAGTGGGGGAGGATTGTAAGATACGGGTTCCTAAAACATAGTAGTTCTAGTAATTAAGTTAATATAATAAATAAAATTGAGTTTGGGATAGGTGGATTTGGAAAAATTTTGGAATTAAGTCTTAGTACAACAAATTACAAGGCCGACCCCTCTATAAGCTCGAGCCCAGAAGGTGGCACCAATTCCAATAGGCTCCGAGCTCACTGTTGGCTCGAACCCAAAAGGTGGCGTCGAATCCAGTGGCGAGAGCGCCTGATGCACACTCGCCGTGAGCTCGAGTGCACTGCGCTCACCTACCTGGCGGTTGAGCACCAGTTCGATAATTTTGCCACCGACTTACTGTTTCGTGTTTTAAATAAGAAAAGGGGGAGAGAATAGGGCTTGAATGCAGCAGAACACAAAGGGAGAAGAGAGGAAAAGAGAAAGGAGAAGAGACTCTCTACCAATTTCGATCCGATCAAAGTAAGAAAAATGGTAAATCAAGTTGAAGCAAGTGTACCTTAAACTCCATCTTTCCTTGTTGTTGCTTTTTAATATCTCCATTTGGGTATTATTACTTTAATATCCTCATCCTGTAAGATTTGTTATCAATAATATATATTTTCTAAATATCTCAAGATTTTATGGATAGATTTTATGTTTAAATATAAGTATTATTATTTATAGTTTCGATTTTGTTATTTGGCTTACGTTTCGTGTCCAATTTTGTCCGGAACATTTTTTCCAAACCCTAACTCAAAAATGAAAGTGTGAAATTGTTGTAAACTTTGTGTTATGAGGTACAAATATTATTTGATGAATTATTTAAGCTTATTGGACAATTTTATCTGAAATTTTATAAAAAGTTGTACTGTCAAAAAGATACTAAGAACTTCAAGATTATCTGAAGGCTCAGTTACATGAATTTGAAGTGGCGCTTGAAGAATGATGAACTAAGGCCATGAATAAAGAATAAGGATACCCTAAGATAAAGTAAAATCAGTAAGAAATTGGACCAAAGTTCTATTATTTAGCGAGTGGTGTTCTCTGGAATACCTTAGGATGTTACAGTGGTAATCGAGGATAATTCCATCCATAGAATGATATGTGGTCTGCCTTCCTCGGGGCGTTACAATAGGGGATTTGACTTTTGATCATCCTACCCCCAAGATGTAAATAAGGAGGAAAAACTTTGGCCTTAGATTGCATAGAGTAAACACAATCTATCTTCGATTATTCGCTCTCTTAGTTGGTAGTGTCTACTAGCCTGAGTCCCTCAAGAAATAAAAGTTAATCTAAAGGATAAGTAAGTTTTAAGCTGATTTGAGATTTTTAGTATGTTTTCTAACTAAGATAAGTAGAAGAAATAATTGAAGAAAAAAATAAATAAACTAAAAATATAAGATTTTGTCTCCAAGTTCATGCATCATTTCATGTTTTTGCTTTATCCAAATGCATTTTTTATTTCTAACTCCTTCTATATCTCCCTTTCTATTTATATTTATATTTTATATAAAAATTTACATGTCCTTATTATTATAGTACCATGTTGAGTAATTGGCTCACCCCTTAATGTTTTATCTACCCTTACAGATGACACTGTTAAGCTGATACTTGATAAGAAAGAGTAAAGATGGGGATTAGCTAAGGAAGATTTGCTGGACTTAGAAGACTTTGGCATTTTTGGATATGTTAATATTTTATGAATGTAATCAATTAATATTTTGGGAAGAATGTTGTGTATTATATGGCATAGCATGTTGTACATTATTATTGTGGATTATTATTTTGCTTCCGCAGGTTATTTTATGAATATAGTTATACTTTCGCAAGTTTGATTTTTGATTTGTATAGGTTCCTAGATGATATCTCTATTTAGATCCAACATAGTTGTGAGTACTGTGTTAGAGCCATTGATGATATGGCATTGATGTTGATCCTATGTATGAGTTGTGATTGTGTTGTGGATGAAAGAATGTGGTTAATTTTGAACTCTATCAATTGAAATGTTTTGTATGGACTATATTATTCAGGTTTTATGTATAATTTTTGACTATATTTAGGGGAGATTCTATCTGATTTTCTACAAAAATTAATGTATTTAATTAATCATGCATTAGTTTAATTAAGTATGATTATTGACGGAGGTCATTAGTGGATGACGACCCATTTCGTCACAACTACAATAGAAATGTGAATGCTCGTCAATTTAAGGTGAGTGACCTAGTTTTGCAAAGTATAGAGGCAACAAGCAAAATCACTGACAAGAATAAACTATTTCTAAATTGGGAAGGACTATTCCTAATGTCAACAATTCTCTAAAGTAGTACATATGAATTGTGCACTTAGAGCGAAAAGCTATTCCTGATGACACGGAACACCGTCCACCTCAAAAAATACTACTAATAAACCTCCACCGGGTAAACGTAAGTTTTGTGCGTGGCATGTAGAATGCATGTATGATGTACTCATATTGATATTAATAATATTACTATACATTTATTACATTAATTGTCCATTTGTACACTTACATGTCATTGCATGAAAACATGCAACCCAAATTCGCCCTAAGTCAAGTGAAATCCTTACTTGATCAATCAGACAGCTAAAAACATGGTTAAACCCTCGATCAAGAAAACCAAGTGACCCAGATGAGGTCGAGTACAAATTATCATATAAAGGCCCAGGGGCTTGTAGACAAAAGTCTAACCCCCTCTAAAGAGATTAAAATAAAAGAAAATATATTAGGCTTTTTCTGCATACGTGCAACAACATCCTTCAACATAAAAGAGTACTATCAATTGAAAATGGTCGACAGACTTGGGTCCGATAATGAGTGCAATGACATCCTCTTATATGAACGAGCACCATCAGTCAAATGTAGTCAACGAACTAGGCTCTGATAAAGCCTAGTGACTATGGCAACCACATTTAGTTGGCCAGCAAGAGGCTTTCCTAACATTACTGCTATGACGTTCTCTCATAGGAAAGAGTACCATCAAATAAAAAAAGCACTACAACATTCTCTCACAGGATTGAGTACTATCAAAGAAATACAATCAACTGACTAGGGTCCGATTGTGCCCGGTAACAATGGCAGCCATACTTAGTTGGCAAACGAATAACATGTTGATAAAAAATTCAACATACAAAAGAAAAGTATTGGTGACAAAGACCGAAAAATCTAGCTGATTTATTAATAAGCAAATTTTTACAACATGGAGACCTGAAACTTCAAGGAAAAGGTATAATCATACTGCTAAATACCTACATTCAAACATCATGACTATCCTAAGGTTGGAAGCCCCCCGGAGATCGTGGCGTTGAATGCTCATCTTGCTCCAAGAAATCCTTTAGGTCTGAATGACAAGAAATTTTAAAATTTCTCGGATCAAGGTAGCCTAAAGAAAAGTCGAGAGTGATCAAGGATACGATCTGCCCGTAGCAATGAAATCCATTATGGAATCTATCATCCAGAGCAAGTATGACTTCTTCCGGATGGAGATATTGTAACGACTAGAGCTTAAGTCATCGAACCCGACCCGGACTGTCCGAGTAAAAATTTTAAATCATCCGAAATCATCAATTATACATCATAGATAATAATATTAAACAATTTAAATGCACTCAAAATAATTACATCACTAACATTTAAGACACCATAAATGATCATAATAATTGTATTATTAAATAAACATCCATAATACCAATAATAAATTACTTGAAATAAAAAACAACATCGATGTCCATAATGTCAAATCCTCATAAATGAAAATCTGATAAATGTCTAAAAGTTAATAAACCAACAAAAATCTTAATTCTGTATCATGGAAGCCTCAATCTTTGAGATCATCTTTGTCTGGTGTCTACACAATAACACGTGATCTCTTTTATCATGCTATCAACTTGTCTACTTTGAAGCTAATAAAATACAACAGTGAGCCGAATGTCCAACAAGAAAAAATAATCAACAATAGAGAAGTACAAGTAAGCATCCCAAATAATAAAAATAATTAATAATAGTAGGTGATATACCAACCACTGTCTGAGACTTAACAATAAGTCAGATCCACAACCCAAAAGTCATATGAATAATTGGATAAGAAAGCAATATGGATTCCATTAAACCCGATCATTAGCTTAATACAATGTCATAACTATACGAAATAACAATAATCTCTCCGACACGAAATAACAATAATTGCCATGGACCTTACTTTGTCATAGTGAACCAAAGCTGCGTATTCACACCCCCAAAAGTTGGGTAAGTACCACGAGGTTATTCGGTATCCATGGTATTGTGACAGTCCGGCCTTATTCTACTGCATAAAGCCGCCGTCAAGCCTAAATCCTTGTCAATTGCCAAAGTAAATAAATATAAAATAATTAGGTGGACATAAAAATTTTTCTTTTCTTTCATATGAATAAATCTTTATTTTATACACAGGATTGCATAAGGCCGAACTACATGAGCTGGCCTTCCGATTTTAATTTCATACAAGGCCGGCCAACACTATGGTTAGACGGACCTGAATGCCTTGATACGACCTGAGATGCTTACTAGAATTATCAATTTCATTTATCCAATAAGAAATCACGGAAACATGCTAACATCCATAGATTCATATACAGCGGAACTGTTCTATAAGTTTTCTCAAAACATCAAAAGGAATAAAACAAGTTCTTCATTTATCAGCTCTAGCCAGCTATGCCGTCTAGCTACATCATACGGTTCTACTTGACTTCATCCTCCATAAGCCTCTCGTCATCTAAAAAGTGGCAAGAGTGAGCTACAAAGCCCAAGAAGATACTCACATGTAGAAAACCTAAACATACATATAATCAGATCAAAGTAATGATTTATATCATAACTTTAACATATGAAATCACCATATAATTTCTTCTTTAGTTCAGAATTTTCTTATTCTTATTCTTATTATCTTGTCTTTAGAATATTCATAAAAACCATACGAAATCCTTATCATCTTTAGGGACCGAACGGGAGCGGACAACATCGAGGAAGGGTTGTGTGTAACCCCACAACCTAAGGCCGTATCCTCTCATTATGCTCCCCGAGGTGGGAGGTAATGCCTTTAACCCGGCATACGGGGCCGTAGTCCAAAAGTCTTATGCCACCAAAAGTCTCCCCCCATGGCCTCGGAGGCAGAACTCGAGTGTCACTCCAATATCCTTCATCCATCTTTAACAGCAAGTTTAATGAAAACTCAGATCTTAGTTCATATCTTTTAATGGCCATCTGTCGTAGTTCGGAAGTCGAAAGTCGTAGAGTTCCACTTACTGTCCGGATTACATACATTTTTCCTTATTCTTATAGCCTTTGTTTTTTAACTTCAACAATCGAAGTTCGTATAGCCTTTTAATCATCTTAAAGTCGAAGATTCTTTCATCAAAATCTAGAGTTATTTTCCTTAAAAGCCGGAGTCGTTTTTCTTAAAAGCCGGAGTCCTTTTCTTAAAAGTCGGAGATCTTTTTTTTTTTAAAAAAAAAAGGTAGGAGTTCTTTTCTTAAAAGTCAGAGTTCTTTTCTTAAAAGGCCGGAGTTCTTTTCTCAAAAGCCGGAGTTCTTTTCTCAAAAGTCAGAGTTTTTCTTACTGAAAGCCGGAATTCTTTTTATTGAAAGTCGGAGTTCTTTTTACTGAAAGCCAGAGTTCTTTTTACGGAAAGCCGAAGTTCTTTTTAATGAAAGCTGGAATTCTTTTTACTAAAAGCCGGAGTTCTTTTTACTGAAGGCCGGAGTTCTTTTTCTTCAAAGCCGAAGGGTCGGAAGTCTTTTTCTTCAAACATGCAATTATCGAAATTCATAAAGATCAACAAATAATCATTCTTTAAGCATAATAAAAATCGAACATCATGAATAATAGGACAATTCATATAGATCAAAAAATAATCATACTTTAAGCAGAATAAAAATCAAACACCATGAATAACAGGACTTCTTTTTAAACATGCGATTAAGAATGATTCTTCCTTAAATCATATGAACAGAACAGAAACATAAGTTCATCAGAAATCAGATATACTTGCGTTGCAAACATGCATAATCATGAACTTAAAATAAGGGTGAGTATTCTTGCCTGGTTTTCTTTTACTTCTCTTTGAACTTTTGGTCTCTATTTACTAGAAAACTCTATTACAGGCCTCTTTCTCATGCCCTCTAGTTTTTATTTATAGGCCTGGGGTCTGACGGCCGTCGTTTGGGTTTTGCCACATTAGGGGGAATGTTTCAAAGTATGTTATTTATGGCTTTACATTCCCGAAGAGTTTCCTCATTAAATTTCTAGATTATTTAGGGGGATGTTTCGGAGTATATTATTTATGATTTTACACTCCTGAAGAGTTTCCTCATTAAATTTCTAGGTTATTTAGGGGGGATGTTTCTCATTTAAATACATTCCGGTCAACTAACTGGCGTTGACCGGATTACATTTCTCTTTTCCGTCCTTCCTTCCATTCACGTTTTTCGGTCAATATTTTATGTTGACCGGATCACGCCTTCCGGTCAACACTTGTTGACCGGATTACTACTCTCCACGCCTTCCGGTCAACACTTGTTGATCAGATTACTATCCGTAACTCGTTTTTTCTAGGTAATTTTAACTCAACATTGAGGATTTTCTATATTCTAGGATCTCGCCATTACAATCTCCACCACTTATAGGAATTTCGTCCTCAAAATTTTAAATGAAGTTACTAACCTCCACAAAATAGATAGGGATACTTATTCCGAATCTCTTCCTCTCGTTCCCAAGTTGCTTCTTCAGGTGAGTGATTTTTCCAGAGTACCTTTATTAAAGAGATTGATTTGGTGCGCAGCCTTTGTTCCCTTCGATCTAAAATCTGTATTGGTTCCTCCACGTAGGATAAGTCCTTGTCGATTTCTAAAGGCTCAAATTCAATTACATGAGTAGGATCATATACATACTTCCTAAGCATTGATACATGAAACACGTCATGTACTTCTGCCAAGCTTGGTGGAAGTGCAAGTCTGTCGGCCACTTCTCCGGTCCTTTCTAAAATCTCAAAAGGGCCAATAAATTGTGGTTTTATCTTTCCTTTTGCCCCGAATCTGTACGTCCCCTTAGATGGCGACACCTTTAGGAATACAAAATCACCTTCTTCAAATTCTAATGTAAATCTCCTTCGATTTGCATAACTCTTTGGTCTACTTCAGGCTACTCTTAGATTCTCATGCACTAACTTTATCTTTTCTACCGTCTCCTTAACAATTTCTGGACCCAAAATCCTTTTATCTTCGAGCTCCTCCCAGTGAATCAGTGATCTACATCTCCTTCCATACAAGGCCTCAAAAGGAGCCATGCCTATGCTGGCCTGATAACTGTTATTATATGCGAGTTCTGCCAAAGCTAAGAAATTATCCCAAGTCCCTTTCATTTCTAATACCGAGGCCCTTAACGTATCCTTGAGGATCTGAATCGTCTGTTCTAACTAGCCGTCAGTTTGCTGATGATAAGAAGTACTAAATTTTAATTCTGTCCCTAATTCTTTATGTAGACTCTTCTAGAACCTTGAAACAAAACGAGAATCTCTATCTGATACAATAGAGGCAGGCACACCATGAAGCCTGACAACCTCATTTACATACAGTTGGGCCAGTTTATCATGGGAGTATGTCGTCCGGATTGCTAGAAAATGGGCTGACTTTGTTAGCCAGTCAACAATAACCTTAACAGCATCATGCTTCCTTGGTGTCCTTGGCAGACCGGTCACAAAGTCTATGGCAATATCTTCCCATTTTTAGCCTAAAAGTGGCATTGGTTGTAGTAATCCAGATGACTTCTTTCTTTCGGCCTTTACTTGTTGGCATACAAGACATTTTTCCACGTAAGCTATAATATCCCTCATCATATTTCTCCCCCAGAATGCTTTCTTTAGGTCCTAGTATATCTTACTGATTCCCGGGTGGATTGTATACCGGGATCTATGGGCTTCCTTTAAAATTTTCTCCTTCAAGTCTTTGTTGTCCGGCACACATAATCAGTCCCTAAATCTTAAAGCTCCATCCGGCTTAACATAAAAATTACTTCGGGAATCTTTGTCCAAATCACTCATGATATTCACAAGGAAAGAATCATTCTCCTGACCCCCCTTAATCTCATCTATCACCTCTGGCTGGACTTGAAGGTATGCTAAAATCATTCGTTTTCCTTGAACATATCATAGGATGTTATAGTACATTAGACAGTCCAGCATCTCTATTTGCTTGACTTACATTCTTACTAAAATACCTAGTTGCCGACTTAGTGTATCGGCGACTACATTGGCCTTACCTGGCTTGTACCGAATTTCACAGTCATAATCTTTCAAAAATTCAATCCAACTTCGCTGCCTCATGTTCAGTTCCTTTTGATAGAATAAATATTTTAAACTTTTATGATCGGAATAGACCAAGAATTTCTCACCATATAGGTAATGTTTCTAGATTTTCAATGCAAATACTACAGCAGCTAATTGGAGATCGTGAGTTGGGTAATTTCTTTCATGATCCTTCAACTGTCGTAACCCATAGGCAACTACCCTTCCGTGTTGCATTAACACATAACCCAATCCACTCTTTGAGGCATCACAATAGACAATTAGTCTTCCAGATTCATCTGGAATGGTTAGGACCGGTGCAGAAGTTAATCAGTCTTTAAGTGCCTGAAAACTCCCTTCACGATCATTGGTCCAGTCAAACTTAGCATCTTTCTTTGTTAGTTGTGTGAGTGGTAGGGCGATTTGGGAGAAGTTTTTCGCAAACCGTCTATAATATCTGACCCAGCCTAAGAAACTCTGTACTTCGGTCACGGAGGTTGGCCAGTTCTATTTTACCACTGCTTCCACTTTATTAGGGTCGACGAAAATCCCTTCTTTGGAGATGACATGATCGATAAATCCCACTTCCTCTAACCAAAATTCGCATTTCTTTAATTTGGCGAACAGCTGATGTTCCCTAAGGATCAGGAGTGTAGTTTGTAATTGCTCCTCGTGTTCCTCATAGCTCTTTGAATAAATAAGGATGTCATCAATAAAGATTATCACAAACTTGTCCAAGTAGGGTTAAAAAATTCGATTCATCAAGTCCATAAATACGGCTGGAGCGTTAGTTAACCCAAAAGGCATCACTACAAACTCATACTGCCCATATCTAGTCCGGAATGCAGTATTTGCTATATCATCCCTTCTGATCCGAAGTTGATGATATCCGGATCTAAGGTCGATCTTAGAGAATACACAAGCATCTTGTAACTGATCAAGGAGGTCATCAATCCTTGGCAAAGGATATTTATTCTTGGTGGTAATTTTATTCAGTTCCCGATAATCCACGCATAACCTCAAGGTCCCGTCCTTCTTTCTTACAAACAGGACCGGTGCGCCCCATGGTGACACACTCGGCCGAATGAAACCCTTATCTAACAACTCCTGCAGTTGCTGCTTTAACTCCTTAAGTTCTGTCGGCGCCATTCTATATGGTACTTTGGATATTGGTGCTGATCCTAGCACCAATTCTATTCCAAATTCCAACTCCCGCTTGGGCGGCAGCCCAGGTAACTCATCAGGAAATAGGTCATCGAACTCCCATACCACAGGAATCTCTTTGGCCAGAGTCCCTTGACCTTCAGTAGTCACACTAGCGAAGGCTAGGTAAGCTTGGCACCCATCACCAATCAAGTGCCGAGCATGGCCGGCCGAAATGAAGCAAGATGCTTCTTTACGCTGGACTCCCCGAATATAGAAGGGCTTATTTCTAGGGATGGAAAAATCCACTCTTTTTCGGAAACAATCAATACTGGCATGATACCTTGCTAACCAATCCATTCCCAAGACTGCATGTGAGGTTTCGAATTTAAGAATTCGATATTAATGAGGTAATTAGGATGATAATGATTT